>PVIC010000346.1:0-131704 GCA_004025085.1 Thryonomys swinderianus | reverse complement strand
CCTAAACTCACTGTGTAGCCCAGGCTAGCCTTGAATTCACAGCAATCTTCCTGCCTCTGCTGCGGCCTCCTGAGGCCTGGGATTACAGGTGTGAGCAACCATACCTGGCTCTCATTTTTTCTTTCCCTCACTTTTTACCTATAAATTCTGGTTGAGTTTCAATGTAAATGGGATGATCCATTCTTAAAATTCTGATTAAATAGAGCTGAAAAGAGATCTTTAGTGAAGGTTTTGTTCAGAGAACCATAAATTGCTGTTCAAAACACACCCAGATTCAAAAGTAAATTGACAAAATTTCCACTCCTGATGTTGAAGACAAAGTACATCATTACCTGACTTCTACCTGAAAGTCAAGTACAGTGAGGATTTTTAAGGATTAAAATATGTTTACCATGCCACACATGTGCAAAAGAAACAGAATGCTTTAAGATGAAACTTGAATGTTTGAAGGAAGCAAGTGCTTGGGAACAAATTTTGGAGGTAGGCTGTAAATTATTTGTGGATCCTTGGAAAAAGGTCAGCATTTTGACTCAACACCACCAGGTCCCTCCGAGGAATGCAGCACGCCATTCTGGATGCTTCTCTGGAAACTGCAGTTTATCAGCATCCCTGTCACCGCGGTGCTAGGCTGGGGCTCGTCCCCGAGAGCCCGGCCACGCTGGCCCGGCCCCGTGCGGACCTGAGCAGGAAGAAGGGCCCCAGGGTGCCGCGCGCAGCGGCTCTGGGATGTGAATAGCTCCATGGCACTCGCCGCACCCGTTCTTCATCCGCACGTATTTACCCCAAGGTATCCTGGCATCGCACATAAATGCATCAGAACAAGAGCTGATACATTTTCACAAGTCTCTCCGGCCAGATGGTGGCCAGGCTTGTCCGCTGAGAAGCTGGGATCGTGGTGAGAGGTGAGCGGAGCCGTAACTTGTCATTAGGAGCAGTGGCAGGCCTGGGGGGCACGCCGGCCGTGGGGAACATCTCCAGTTTTAAATAAGGTCACGTGGCCCCATGCAAAGAATGTTTGGATCCAAGATTGATACCTGCTTCTTTTTCTTTTTTCTTTTTCTTTTGAGACAGGGTCTCGCTTTGTAGTTCAGGCTGGCCCTGAGCTCACTATGTAGCCCAGGCAAGCCTCGAACTCAGCAATCCTCCGGTCTCTGCCTCCCGAGTGCTGGGATGACAGGCGTGAGCCACCACGCCCGGCACTGTGGTATGTGGTATTGATTGTTGGTGGGCGTGAGCCTCCATGCCCAGCATTGTATGTAGTTACTGGGGATCGAACTCAGGACCTTGCGCTTGCAAGGCAGGCACCGGAGCCACTGAGCTAACCCTCCGATCCAACCTGCTTCTTTTTCTTGGCAGTTGATTCAATCACCTTACCTTTTAGAATGTAGATGGGCTGTTTGAAAAATGCAAGTAATAAGATGCGCCTTATGAAGTTGTTATGAGTATTAATGTTTTAGTGACCAACATATGATGATGATCATTAATATTACTTTTATGAGAGAGTGGTTTATAGTGACAAGAATGGGAAAATAGTCATAACTAAAAGATGAACTCTTCCTGTAAGTGACCCATTTCAGTTCACTCCTCCACACAGCTGTGTACACAAATGACTAAGCGCTTTTTTTTTTTTTTTTTTGCTTTTGAGACAGGGTCTCGCTTTGTAGTTCAGGCTGGCCCTGAGCTCACTGTGGTGCCCAGGCAAGCCGCCGCGAACTCAGCAATCCTCCCGTCTCTGCCTGACTAAGCGCTTCTTAAACGCAATAGTCTTCCCTGAAAATGGAGAATTTAGGTGAGCACTCTACATGGGCTGTTTACTACTTAATTCCCACAACACACTACTGAGGTCTAGCGCACATTCTACTCAATAAGGTAACTAAGTCCCTGCTGACCTCAGTGAGAAGATCGGTTCTAAACCAAGCCCAGGGTCTCCGTGATGAGGAGATGATGTGTTCTGGAGCATCGGCTCCGCTCCAGAGCAAAGCATCTGTCACCTCCTACCTCTACCTTGTTTCTGTCTTCTTCTCAACACCCTGAAATCAGTTGTTCTTGATTTTCCTGATCTTAGAGTATGAAAATTCCCTTCATCAACACGAAACTGAGAGTACAGTGAGCCCTGCCAGTTTTATTTTAATATTCGAAAACTATTCTCAGAGAAAGTGTATTCACCAAAGGCCACAAGCTTAACGTGTGTCAGGGCCAACCCTAATCAGACGCGGGTTGTCGGTTCCCTATTCCAGTCATCATTTGCACCAGGAAATAATAGTAATCTCATAACAATCTGTTGAATAAACTATTTTGTCTTTGCAAAACTGATAGTGATACTATCAGACTTAGTCTCATGTCCAAAGACTCAGTTATTTCAAAGGATGGAATAAAGAAAGCTCATTGTAATTGAAGTGTTTTATTTCTTTGAACAATATCACTATCAACAATCTAACCTGGCAAGTTAGTTGGTCTTTTCAAATCTCTGCTAAGTATCACGATACCCTGTTCAACCACACAGGTATCTGCTACATTTGGGTTGGCTTCACAAATAATGTTCATAAGCATGTTTAATATCACTCTTGATCCAAAGTGTGACAATATTGTATTTTTATAGTAAGTTCTCTAAAAGGACTATCAAAGCCCTGTTACAAGTTTATCTTGCTTCCCTGAATGCATTATCGTTTTAATTTCAAGTTACCCCTACATTTGAAGAATTCAGAACACGAGAAATGCTTGGTTATCACTCACTGTTTACAAGGTGTCTCCTTTTGCAGCCAGTTTTGTGGCTGTGCAGCTTTCTCTGTCAGCTGGGAGGGAAGTAGCCACGGGTTTCTAGTGCGTCTTAGCAGTGATACAATTGCAGCGGAATCCCAGGCTGAATGTGCAGGTGTTTCTGGTGTCTATTGTAGATTTTCAACTCCCCTTTGGAATCTCTTTATGTAAATGAGCGAAGAAGGCACGCTCTTCTTTAACAGGAAAAACTGTCTTTGTGTCATTGAGAAACTTTACAGACCTTCATGTATTCTTTCACTTTAAAAGTTTAAATGTGAGGATTTTGCTACTGTTTTAGTTACTTTTCTCATTGCTGAGACCAAATCCCCGACACCCAAGGTTAAAGGAAGCAAAGTCTATGGCTTCACAGTCTGTTGAGGATTCAGTCAATAGCTGGCTGATGCCAAGGCAGCGGGCACCGCAGTGGGCACTGCAGGGGAGAAGCCGCACGCAGCAGGCAGAGGGAGCGAAGCAGGGCAGTAACGGTGAAGCGAGCCCCTGCCTTCTTCTTACCTCTTTCCATCCGCCCAGGCCACCCACCCTGTGGGTAGTGCCATCCACTCGCACCTCGGGCGCTCTCCCATTACCCACACCCAGAACTGTGCCAGACCTATCGGCGGATTTAGTAGCCACACAGCCTTCATCCCGGCTCCACACGCTGAATCTAGTGTCACACGCCCCGGATCGAGCCATTTCCCGAACTCCCACCTCGACCGCGTGAGGCTCTGGGGACCTTACGTGGCAGCTGTAAGACTCTCATTGCGGATACACAGTCTCAGCCCCGCTGAAAATCTCTGCGTCCGCAATTCTGTGCTTTCCTTCAGTGGTTTTGTGCTGCCTTCCCAGCTGTGCTCCTGGGCTGCAGCACAGATCCCAGGGATCCAATTGTGGTGTGTGTGTGTGTGTGTGTGTGTGTGTTTGTATCCAATTCCAATATAAGAATTTGGTGATTATGAGCTTGTTATGAAATAATTTTTCGTTTAGGGGCCTACTAACCTGAAACTTATGCTCTCGGATGAACAGTTCATGATGATTGTCTGATACCGTAAATGCGAGCTAGATAATAATTTTCAAAATATTAGAAACATCTTTATCATTATTTCTTTTACTGTAAACTTAAATATCACTTCGTTTCTCACATATGAAAAATCTAGAGTAGGAATAAAGAGCAAAGCAAAAGATAGATAATGGAAGTAGGGAGATAGATCATTCTCAAAAGAGAGAGTGTGGAAAGGGGCAGGGAAGAAAGGAAAAGAATGAAAGGCAGAATTGAGGTGTGATATGTGTGTGTGTATGTGTGTGTGTGTGATGATTCTTATCCAATAATAAAAGATATCTAAAAATCTTTTTAACGCAGCACTTGGGAGGCAGAGGCAGGATTGCTGAGTTCGAGGCTTGCCTGGGCTCCATAGTGAGCTCAGGGCCAGCCTGAACTATAAAGCGAGACCCTGTCTCAAAAAAAAATCTTTTTAACAGCATCATTTTATTAGTTGCCACTTTGAATTATTCTATGTTCTGTCAAGTAATACTCTTGGGTGCTTATGTTCTATAAATCTATAAATCAGACTAAGACAAATAGCTTTCTTTTATGTTCTTCTTCTGAGTTACTAAAATTAACCCCACATAAATTTTTCCAGTGTTGCTTGAAATTTAGATTTTTGATTAAAAATGTTAGGAGGTAGAGATTTTGTTCTGTTTCTTATATACTTACACAGAATTTGTGTGAGAGGCAACATAGACACATAGTTCATATTCATAAACTGCTAGATTCTCTTTGAATTCTGTAATCCATCTCTTTAAGCACCAGGGAATGAACCAAGGACATTCACATCGAGCTATATTCTTATCTTAATTAAATTTCTTTTTGAGACAAGGACCCACTCAGTTGAGCTCCAACTTGCCATCCTCCTGTTTTGACCTCCCTGAATGCTGAGGTAACGGACATATACCATTATGTTCAAATTAAAATCTGTTGTTTTTACTTTGGTCACCTCAGAATTTCTCCATCTTCTGACATTATGGACCAGTTGATCTTGTGCACAGGGAGGGCCGCTTTCCAAGCACTGGAAGGCACGAGGAAGTATCTCTGGTCTTCACGTGCTACACGTTTTAGCACCTCTGCTTTCATTTATGATGACCCAGAGCATCTCCAGATATTACTAAATGTCTCCCCAGGGACTCTGTCCTGCAGTTAAGAACCTCAGAATATTCCTCTTGTTTTTTTAGAACTAATTGCACTTAGTCTCACTGTACTTAGCACCTCAGTTTAGAAGATGGCACCAATGAGTCCAAGGTCAGAAGATTGATAATTCGAGGCTTAGTCGACAAGCACACACGGGCCGATCTATGATCCCATTGCCTGTGCAATGTGCCAAGGGGGATGTCAGAGAAACACGAAAAGCAGCCAGTGCCCTCCAGGACTCTGTGGTCATGTGGGCTGAGTTGTGGAGTCGATCAGAGGCAGATCAAAGTGACATCAGCGACCGAGAAATCCATGCCTGACCCTCATATTGAAGGTCAACGTATGGATGGACAGGACAGAGACAGGACTGGCTGTTCCCAGAGAAGATGGTTACAGTATGCTTGTTTTGAGAACAGAAGTAGCAATACACAAAAACTAACACTAATAATAAATAATGAACGTTTCAGTGACTTATTTTCCCTTAGGTTGTTATGTATATGTCGTTGGTGTTTTGCAATCCCAGGTCAGTCTGTTTGGGTCTGTGTGCGCGGCGCTACACACACACACACACACACACACACACACACACACACCCGGGGCTGTGGCTCCTGTGAAGGCACAGTGGCAATTCGCGTCCTTCCTGGGGGCACCAAGGCCAGCGAAGATGCGAGGAATCAGTACTGGTGGCCTGAGCTCGGCCAGCAGTAAAAGTCGGGAACAGGAGGGTGGCTCAAGAAGTGGGCGGTAAAGATGGCAGGTGAAGGGGAGGTAGGTACGGACAGCAATGGGTGAAGATGTTTCGGCCTCGAGAATCCCAGGGAGTGGTTCAGTCAGGTGGAGAAATCGAAGTGTTCGTCTCCAGAGCTCACGCCACTGACCCCACCACGCAGGTGTCCCCTTCCTTACGCAGGTAACTGTAGCCCATCAGGTGCTGAGAGAGCAGGGACAGCTACACAGACAGACTGGAGCCCCTTGCCCGAAGTGGGGGAGTCACTGGGATCCCAGGGCCTCCGGGTGTTCTGTTGCACAGAGCCAACATCTACCAGGGAAGGAATGGAGGACTGTGAGTTGCCCGCGTGCTGTGTGTGTCAGGGAAACCACGGGCTACCGGAGCGGGGTACGGACGCCGTGTGTCACGTTGGCTTTCAGTACTCGCCCGATTTCAGCTGCAGCCCTTGTATGTCTAGTATGCTCGCAGTTTAGAAAAAATGGCAATTGAGATGCATTCTTATAAGCAAGTCTGCTTTCGAACATTTAATGAGTCCACTGATTTATGCAGTAAATGTATTCCTGTGTAGTATTCTGTGTCATATATTGTGGCTGATGTTCACGATGAAATGAAAACAAGGCAGAACATGTCCGCTTTTAACAGTTTACAGTCTAGGGAGGGTGCGGACAGGCACAGAAGTCATCACAACAAAGTCAGCTACTGGTTTGGAGAAGGAAGAGCAGGTGCGAGAGGACACACACCTGCCTCTCTAAAAGGAGCCAGTGTTGAAGCGGAAACCTGAGGATTATCGGCATCTGCTCAGGAAAAGGGGATAAGGAAGGACGATTTCCACGTGAAGTTCAGAGTATGCACAAAAGTCGAAACTGAACATCACAGCTCTGTATTCCTAGAACTGCAAACTCAGAAACTTCCTCAGCGGCAAATTCTCAGAAACAGGATCACGAAGTAAGTTTTAGTTCATCATGGCCTGAATTCACTGGAACTTGAAGAAGATACTGCAAAAGGACTTTAAACACATCATGACGTGTTCAGGTATGAAGTTTAGAAATAGCTGTTGGCAGAGTCAAGAAAGGAAGAGACACAGGAGAGAAGGCAGTTAGCAGTAGACAGGTCACGTAAAAGATGAAACCAGGAAGGCAGTTACAAGTTTTATTGTTGTTATAGATTAGAAGTTGTGAATTCTAGGAAAATTGAGTGATAATGAAGAGAAATAAACAGTTGTTTCAGAGTTTACTTAGTCGAGACAATGATGGGTTTCGGTGACTGGTTAGTGACGGGTGAGTGGTGGGGATGGGTCAGAGCTGATTCCCAGGTTTCAGACTACGGGAAGGAGGGCCGGTGGGGCTGTTAGCGAGCACAGGAAAGACGGTTCTAAAGGGTCATAAGTTGTGCCTGGGATGTGCTGAGCTTCAGCAATCTATCGATCCCTGAAGTAGAGACGGCAGCAGGTAACTGGGTGCTGTACTCGCAAAGAGATCTGCACTGGACACGGAGCTCTCAGCACTGGCACATGCGCGCGATGAGAATTTGGATCGGTGCAGCCCCTGAACAGCAGCGTCAGAGAGATGTGACAGTGTCACGCGAAGGAGCCCTTCCTGCCACCCTGGGGCAGGTGCGGCTCCCGTCTATCATCAGCGACACTCTGAGCAGATATTTTCCTGAGGCCGTGCCAGTGACCTCGCTGGGTGCCCACTGATCCCTGCTGGCTGTGACTCAGATGTGCAGGCAGTATGCTAATCCGTGTATCGAGCGTGCTCCATTTTCAGGACAACCATCTGAACGCTCTTCAGGGTTTTGGCTACAGTGACTAGGGCTGGGAGGGTCGTGCAAAATAAATCATAGTCCTGAGCAAGAGGAAGAAGCAAGGGTCAGTGGTTAGGGGTCAACTTAGCACCAAAGAGTCAGAGTGGAAGAGAAGCAGGAGGCCAGGTCAAGAGCCAAAGGCAGGTAGCAAAGGCTGGAAGTAGAATGCCGGGAGAAGTGTGTGGAGGGCCTGCTCCGTTACGGGACTTGAGATCTGTAGCTCTACTCCACGGTTTATTGAGTAGCTACTTCTTGGATTGCAGAATCCACTCAGCAAGGACGAGAATGTGACATACAACAAGCATTTATGCTTCTTTCTTTACGACACAATTACAAAATTTTATTTTAGCTATTTTTGATTAAAAAATATTCTATACATGTGATTCCTCTCTTGGGCAGGTCCTTCAGAGGGTGCATGTAATAAGCATGTTACACGCCTCTCACTGAATTCTTCAACCACGTCATGGAATGGACATTTTCACACTGATTCCATGTAATTCTCAAAACAATTTTAAGGATTAAGTTTTCAACTTGTTTTCATAAATGTGGAAAATAAATTGTGAGAAATTAGCTAATCCGCTTATTTGAAAATGTGTATGAATCGATGGGGATGTTTATCAACCTCAGGACAGATAAATTTGGTACCTATAGTGGAGTATTGTGTAATAATGAAAATGGATAAATAACTACCACGTGCAACAATATAAAATTCCATCGATGTAATGGTGAGAAAAAGGAGCTGTATCCAAAAGCATACATAGCATATGATTCCACTCAAAAGTTTCAACACAGGCAAACTGAGTAGATTATAGCAGAAGTCCTGGGGGAGGAGGAAGCAGGTGACAGGAAGGAGTGGGGGGCACTCCCTGAGGTAGGCGGTGGCTATAAGTACAGGTCCACTCCCCAGAGGCATCAATCCACCCATCTATGACTTGTGCACTTTTCTATGTATTCTATTTCAATAAAGAAGAATTTGTTTAGAGAATTATCCTTTTCTGTTCTTTCAGCAAGGAGTCCATAGAACACTAGTAATAGATATGATGATACTGGTGTTCATCGGCTATTTGACATTTACTGTACCTATAAAACAATGTTTTATGATAGCTGGATCAGACTTTGTGGACATGCATAAATTATGACCTACTGGTGAAGAGTTGTGGCAGCGGTGAAAGACAGCTCAGAACATGGGCTGAGACGATAGAGTACTGTGTGCTTTCTGAGTACCAGCTCTGCATCACGGGTTCGGATATGTGGTCAGTTCTTTAAATCCACAGCCCCCATCTTTAAGTGCAGGGACTGAGGTTTTATTGTTTTTGGAACAAAAACCTGAACTGTAAATTTTCTTTCCTCTGAGCATCTGTCTCTGCTTTCTTCTCCCGGCAGAGACTAGGCTTTACCAAATTCAGTACCCTGACTCTAGGCTCACTGTCTCTGTTTTCCCCAACCTGTATTTCTAGTCCCTCTTCTCTTTGGTCATACCTTGTTTCTCCAGTCCTTGGAGAGCTGTCCCTACCTTCCCAGTGTCAGTCCTGGCCCTTGCTCACGCCACAATCAAGTCCTTTTCTTATCAAGCCCTGAGCTCAGGATGCGCTGCTCTTCCATCAGCAGGATGAGCTGTCCACGATTTGCCACGTTTCTCACACCGTGGAACCCACCACTTCTTTGCGAGCACCAGGAAGCATGCCAGTGTAGGCACACCACTTTGTCCCTGCTGCTGAGCACAGTGTAGGCACATGGTAAATATTTAGTAAATATCTGTCAAAAATAAATACAGGAATAGGCAGAGGATGTGGCTCAGCAGGACAGCGACTACCTGTCAAGTGAGAGACCCTGAGTTTGAGTTCCAGTACTAAATAAACAAATACAGGAATAAGTTAAACCTCAAGTATAAACAGCTAGTAAATCTACATGGGTATGATCCCACTGAGATTCTACAATAAGAGTGTTCATTTTGATTACTTTGTAAAGTATAAAAATGAAGGATAGAAAAATTGTCATCTATCTACAATCAAACCACTCATTTATTAATATCAAAATTACAGCTCGAAGCTCTGAGTTCTACATCCACTTTGTTTGAAAGGCCTCAGTACAGCTTTGCTTTCTCTGTGCCTCCCCATAATGGCCTCCATTGTGATAACTTCTGTGGACGTCCAGACAATGAACCCGCATGCTTGCATTAATGTGAGCACAAAGAACTAACCAGAAAAACGATCTGCCATAAAGGTCTAAATTAATACACTAAAGCCATAACTAAAAATACTACTTCAACCTGACAACTGTACTTATCATTTCAGCTCATGTGGGCTTCTTTATATACTTCATATTTCCCTTCAAAGAAAACTCTATTGAATCATACTAGAAAGAGTCATAGCTGTGTTGTGCATTCTACAAACATTCCTTTAAAAGCATGTATCATCATGACATTATATTTAGATATATTTTTCCAAGAAGAAATTGCTGTGTGTTGTCAGCTGATGGAAAACAACTGCAGTTTCTCTTTAAAATCATTTGAGCCCTGGAGGAGACCCACGATTCAGATCATAGTGAAATAGCAACCGATTATGTATATGGTTTCCCTGTGGCAATGTTCTCAGTGAAGACCACAGATCATATTATTTTGAGTCAGCTGATAACTCTTTGAATGCTATTGCCAGTGATTTTACAACTAAATTTAAAGAAGAACCTGCAGAAGAACTAGACAAATTCTTTTATTTCTTTTTTCTTGATTATTTCTATTCTCTTTTTTGCCTTTCTTTTATGTTCTTACTTTGTCAAGCAGAGACTATAAGCAGAAAGTCCTACAGCTAATAAATGAGAAATGTATTTCACTGATGCAAAATGTGATTATGCTCTGGTGTTCTCTGGGGTTTTTTTTTTCCTTGTTAATTCAACTAGATCTTCAAGAAATAACCTGTGGAAAAATTTAGCCGAATGTGGACTACACCAATTGTTTGTCTAGAGGTAACTGAGCAGATGCAAAGTGAGCAGAGCATTCACACGGGCACGGCTCAGAGCAGGGCAGCAGCTTTCCAGAATTCCCCCAACACTTACAGAACTACGTTTTTCAGAAAAGCAACCGCAAAAAGGGCGGGTGAGAGTAGATCTGTAGAAATGAGTGAGAGGACCTGAACGGGACTCTGGTGTACAGTGAAAAGTAAAAGGGCAAACTGTCAAGAACATTCCTGGGAATATCAGGGGATGGAGAGAGTAGTATCATGGGAGATTAGGGGCTAGGAAAAGAGGCTCATCTCAAATACCTTTAGATTCATTGGTTCACTCCTTCCTCCATCATGCATCTGTCCATCTGTCCATCCATCCATCCCTCGATGGCAGTGTTGAAGGCAGAGACATCCAGCTGGACTGACTGGAACCAGCTCTCAGCTTCTCCATCAGCAAGCCATGGAAGCTCTGGTGGGAGACACCGCGACTGTGCCATGGGTGTAGTTATGACCCCTGCTTCCTAAGGTGGCTGGGACATTTAATGAGTTGACAGAAGACAGATTCTTGAACGTCATGAGTTGTGTGTGTTTTGTTTGCTCCTTTTGTGTGTCTTCTTTATCCTGACACTTAGATGAGATGTTGAGTGCTGTGAAGAATCAAGCAGAGATGTTGAACATTTCTTCATATGCTTCTTAGCTGCTTTGACTTCTGCCTCTGAGAAGTGTCTGAGGAGAAGGATTTAAGTTCTTTATATATTGTAGATAAGAGCACTTTGAGAGATGCAAATGAAAGCAACACTGAGATTTCATCTCACTCCACAAAGAATGGCCGCTATTACAAAATCAACCAACAATAAATGCTGGCGAGGCTGTGGGGAGAAAGGAACCCGTCTCCACTCTTGGTGG
Organism: Thryonomys swinderianus; assembly: GCA_004025085.1. Lineage (NCBI taxonomy): Eukaryota > Metazoa > Chordata > Mammalia > Rodentia > Thryonomyidae > Thryonomys > Thryonomys swinderianus. The sequence continues at coordinate 120,387 of PVIC010000346.1, read as the reverse complement.
GATTGCAGGCTTGTGCAACCATTGTGGAGATCTGTGTGGAGATTTCTCAGAAAACTAGGACTAGAGGTCCCATTTGACCCTGCTATCCCCCTGCTAGGAATATACCCAAAAGAATTTTAAAAATCACTTTGGAAAGACAGATGTACACCCTTGTTCATAGCAGCTCAGTTCGTGATAGCTCAATCTTGGAAACAACCCAAATGTCCATCAACTGGAGACTGGATAAAGAAGATGTGGGTTTTTTTAATAAAATGGAGTATTACTCTGCCATAAAGAATGACAAGATCGATCCATTTAGGTGCAAATGGAGACACCTGGAGGACACACTAATGAGTGAAATAAATAGATCACAGATAGGCAAATACCAGATCTTCTCTTTGATATGAGCACCTGTAGATGCAAATGAGCTCTAGAAACTATGACAGTTTTTGTAGAATGGGAAGTTTCCAAAGGAAATTTGGTGTGGAAATGTAATGAGGGGAAGGAATAAATATGATTCTGAAAGAAAATAAAAGAGCATGTATATAGGGGGTGGGGAGGTGTGGGTGGGTAGGGATATGGGTAAAAATGAGAATTGACTTGTGTCATATATTGGTACAAATTCCCCAATGTTATGTGTGATTGTGAGATGTATATAAATTGTACCAATAAAGAATTCAATTAAAAAATGTACCAATAAAGAATTCAATAAAAAAAAAGAATCAAGCAGACACCACACCTGATCTTGTAACCTCCTCAAAGCTCTGTGCTGAGATGGAGTGGAGAGTTACGAGAGAAAACAGCGACACTGGGCTGATCTGAGGTAATGAATGGTGATTAAAATATCTGTTTGGAAAATGTATCTTTGGATCTAAGGGGTGAAGTGTGGGTGAAGGGTAGGTGGGGTGGGAGGAAGTGTGAAGAGGAGGAGGAAGAGCTGACTCGGGTGACTGAAGGAGACAGGGAGAGGGGAGCCGGAGCGAAGCTGTGTGCGAGGCCCCGCTGAGAGCGGGGGTCTCTCTGGGAAGGTGACGACTCAGGCTCCCAGGCGCGGGGGAGGGAGGGGCCTGAGGCTGGAGGTGCAGGAAGGAGCCAGGCCACCAGCCCCTGCAATGGCTGGATACAATGGCTTTCCAGTGCACCATCTTTTTCCCTGTTGTCTTTTCATTTAGATTTTGGAAGTAATAAGACAAGTCTTGAACCCGTCACTCCCTAAACTCAGGGGAATATCCTTCTGTTGTCTACTTCTGACACCTCCAGCGCTTTACCCAGTTGTGGCTGGTGACTCTGGGGCTTTGTTTCTCACAGTAGTTGCCTTAGGACTTACTGGCTTAGACGATTTCAATCAAAACTGTATACAAAGGGACAGTCTCTGTATGTGTGTGAGAGGGGGCTGAAGCCTGCTGCCTGGTGTGTAAGAATTCCTGTTACCCCAGAGCTGAAGTATCAGGAGGTACAGAAACAATTAAATTCTACAGCATTAATCTGATATAAATGGCTGCTTGTCAGAATCTTAGAAATGCAGGTTCATTTGGCTCTGGTCTTCTTCTGATAAGAGCTTTTTTCTAATAGGATAAGAGGTGATGTCTGTCAAATCCTAATTCTCTTTATTTCTCCTTTCTCCCCTTGAATATTACCCATCACTGGGAGCCTAAAGAGGAAATGATTATCTGAGGAATGAATATAATAATTACCTTAATTTAATCATTTAAAATATATGCATATATCTCACTATCATGTTGTGCCCCATAAATATAATTTCCATTTATTGATTAAAAATAGTCTTAAAACATAGCTTTGCATATGGTATATTCATTTTTGTGATGAGAACATTTAAAATATAACTTCTCATCATATTTCAAGTGCATTACTACTGCTTGTGTTAGTCAGATTTCCACCGTTACGATAAAATAACTGATCAACAACCTGAAAAAGTATTACCCAGGCATGATGGTACATGTCTTTAATATTAGTGCTCTGGGAGGCTGAGGCAGGACTCCAAGCCTAGTCTTGTCTGGGCAATTTAGTAATTTAGTGAGTTCCTGTCTCAAAATAAATAGTAATTTTTAAAAGGGGTTAGGGATGTGGCTCATTTTGAAAAAGCATTGCAGTTAATACCTACCAAGTGTCACTAAAAATAGGAAATATTTATTCTGGCTTATGGTGTTAGAGGTTCAGTCTATGGTCAGCTGGCACATTTGCTGTTAGGCCTGTGGAGAGGAGAGAAGGAGAGAGAAGGGGGAGGGGGAGGGAGCGAGGGAATAGGGAGAACAAAACCACAAAGCCACACGCCCAGAGATGAGTCCTGGTCTCCTAGGGTCTCCACCACCTTCCAGCGCTCCCCACCAGCTGGGGACCAAGGCCTCCACGCCTGAGCCTTTGAGGGGCATCCCAGCTCCAACCTACACCACCAGCCAGCGTCACCACATTGTACAGTAGATCTGCAAAACTCACTTGTGACGTCTCCCCGAAACCTGACACCCTTTGACAAGCGCCCCCCCATTTTCTGTACCTCCACACCACCCTCTGCTAACTGCTGTTCCACTTCTCCATGGACCTTTCGATTCGACACGTCAAGGAGATCACACCGTACTTGCCGTTTGTGCCCGGACTGTTGTACTCAGCATAGTCTCAGTGCTCCTCCAAGATGCTGCGGTGACGGGACTTCTGTGGTCTGTAGCTAAGCCCTAGTGCGCAGGTCTGCTTTGGAGCACTGCTCATCAAGGCCAAGACCTGGAGACAGTCTGGATTCTTCAACGATGACTACGTGAAGACTTTCCATTTATGTGTGTGCACGCACAGAAATATGTCAGCGCTTCAAAGGGAAGTTTTGCCATTTGGTATGACTGGGATGAACCTGAGGAACATATTATGCCACGTAAAATAACCCAGAATCAAAAAGACAAATACTGCATGATACCGTTATAAGAATAATTAATGATTATTGCTCCCAGAGCAGTAATGTGTTCTGATGCTGGAAATGCCTGGGATGGCTTTTCACATATTCTATAATTTATACTCCTGGTACTTATGCATCATTTATATTGGAATTTCATTTACTAAACTACTGAGTTTTGAACCAGTCTCTAACTATTATACTAATTCTAGGTTTTGATGAGAGAGGGCCACAGAACCAGAACAGCCTTCCCTCCTAGTTTTAAATCAGAAACTGTACAGAAAAGAGCAAAAGTTTATAGTAATAAGCAATTGTAATTGTCACCTGGCCACTCTGCTGGTTATTTATCACATCCTGAGCTGAGGATCTGTAGATTTAGCCCAAGAAATAGCCTGAAACACATAACTGAATTATCTTCAGTTGTCTAGCGCTTTATTTTCATTTTGTGTTCTACTCCATATAACTGTTCATTTCTTACAACGAAATAAAATAAAATAAAACCAATACTCTAGAAGTTTGAGCTTTGTCTATGACTTGAAACCTCCTTTGATTTTTTCAAAACATTGCTGGACACAGGCTCTGTGTCTCTGGAGTACTTGTACCATTTTTTTTTTTCTTTTTTTTGAGACAGAGTCTCGCTTTGTAGTTCAGGCTGGTCCTGAGCTCACTATGTATCCCAGGCAAACCTGGAACTCAGCAATCCTCCTGTCTCTGCCCCCCGAGTGCTGGGATGACAGGCGTGAGTGACCACGCCCAGCATTGTATGTGGTTACAGGGATCGAACTCAGGGCCTTGCGCTTGTGCTTGTGAGGCAGGCGCTGGAACCACTGAGCTAAATCTCTGGCCCCGTTGTACCATATTTTTAAAAGCAGGGACACGTGTCCCTCCTTACTCTATATATTTCTCTAGAATATTTCATCTTTCAATATTTTGACTCCAAAACACAAGCATATGTTAATGACCTTCAACTTTCTGTCTTAAACCTTGCACATACCGGTGAGTTCCAGACTTTTATCTATCTCATACACGTCCATTTATGCTGCTTATTAACAGCTTCCGTCTGGGTTTAGAAATTTCTGCCGCTCTCAACAAACAGCTCGGCCCTTCAACCTCGCGAGACTTCCCTCCCCGGGAAGAGCGCCACCAGGTGTCTGGTTTTACAAATGGGAACCTGCAGCTTCAGTCCTGAGGCACCAGGTTCACCAGGTTCAGTCAATTTAAGGCCCTAATTTCCTTGCAGGTACCTCGTTTTCTCTGTCTTTACTGAGTCTCTTGGTTCAGCTACTTTCGAGTCGAGTTTTTCGGACTGCAGGGTCGGGGGTTGCTCTACTCTGGTTTCCATCCAGCAGGCCACGTTGCTATTTTGAACAGGAAACCCCATTATGTCACCTACTCAAAACTGGTAGCTTCTCTTCGCTTTTCTAAAATGTCATCGGTTCTTACCAAGGTTTTTTAAAGCCCGGGAAATCGGTTCCTTCGTCCAACAGTGCGTGGCTTTATCGTGCATCGGGCCTGTTCTTTCCACACTCGTGTTCTTCGGGTTCCCGCGGGAAAGACACCCTCGCCGCCAGCGCTCGTCTCCTGCCTGTGCTGTCCGCGACCCCTCGTCCCAGGGCACAGCCCGCTGGCTCCGCCCTTCTGCCCGCCCTTCCCCACCTCGGAGAGGTCCGCCCTCCTTCCGGGAGTCCCCGGTTCGTCCGCCCACGCTCACTCGCACAGGGCCGGACGGCGCAGAGCCTGCTGAGTGGATCGAGGGCCGTGAGTGGCAGCCCGCAGGCCCCGCCCAGCTCGGAGCCTGTGTACAGCAGATTTGATTGGAGCACGGCCACGCCCGTTTGCTTATGGCTGGCTGCAGCTGCTTGTACGCTGCACTCCGTAGAACCGAGTGGTTGAAAGAAACACAATATGGTCCGTCAAACTCAAACTTAGCCCTTTCCTGGAAAATATTTGCCAACATAGTACAGCCATGTATACACCAACTTTATCTCCAAGAACTTCTACGTTAAGTACCCGATGTATTATGTCAAGGAAACTAAGTTAATGATGAAGAAACGGGTGCTTTGATTAGTAGCGACTGTTCTCCTGAAACACAGTGGACTCGGAATGAAAACACAGAGTTTTCCATTTTAATATAGGCAGTTCTTATGTTCCATTTTTTTTTACAATATCTATGTGAGATACCAGATATCACTTAAATCATTTCATTCTCTGCACTGTTTATTAATATAAATGAAATCTGTCTTGAAATTTCTGAAGGTTTTGCATATCACCTAAAATGCTGGTCTAGAAGGAAGAAGGAAAAGAAAGAAGAGAAGAAACAATAGAAGGAGACGTGGAATCACACACCGGGAACCCGGGGAGCCAGGGCAAAGAGCTCATAGCCCAGGACCAGACGCTCTGAGGTTTTAACCCAGTGCTGACTCCGCTGCCTTTACATAACAACCTCACTTGTAACTTCATTAAAATAAAACAGATTGAATTTTGTCACCCATAATAGTTTGATTTTTAAAAATTCACTTACAGCCTCTGAATTTCAATTTCCTTGCCTGCAGTATGGAGATAATAAAAATATAGTTGTTGATAATATGTAGGTGCCTGACACTTTGTGCTAGCTGTAAATATAGCTTAAATCCCCAAAAGTCTTTATAAGAAGTGAATCAATTATGCACATATAAATATATTTTATGTAAGTATTGCAAAATATGATGTACTATAAAAAGAATTATATTTATAAATATGCTAAAGCTGAGTAATATAGGTATTATATAACATTGTCCACGTACATTTACTTATATAAATGTGTGTTATCTATTGGTGGTTTACAATGTGTTTTACACATACTTGTTGGACAAATAAGTGAATAAATGAATGAATGAAAATTAAAATTTAGTGTAAAAATGAGTGATGCATTTGTTGCTTTTGATTCTGTACATTTTCTAAAGACCCAGGGAACCTGAAGAGCAGAGAGTAATGCATCAGTATCAGATTTCTGAAGCTGCCAAGTTGATCTTTAATTGTTGGCAAAGAAGTGTGTAGTTTATTCTATCTGGGATCATGAACAGATACCCCTAGGTCCCCTACACAGATGCTGACCCAGATTTTCTGAGTTCAGATTCATAACCTAATGAAAGAGATACTAGTTTCTATAAGAAAAAAGAATCACCAGGTATACGATTGTGATCCTACAAATTTCTAACAACCAGCCAGTCTTAGGGGGGGTTCTGGTCATTCTAGGCAACTCAGGTCAATGGAAAGTTCATTGTCTTCTTTACAAAATAGCTTTAGTTTCCAAGTCCAGCCTTTCAGCACTCATAAACACTTGGTATTAATGCTGACAAGAACACAGACCCTCCACTTCACAGTGATCCCTTAGAGATCCTGGAAGGAAGCCGTGCTCTGCTGTCAGCTTCTGCAGAAGTCACACCTACCACTGGCTACAGGGAGGAGCCTCTGTCTGCTCCATGGATTTAGAGGCAATAACATCCCAGTAGCAATGAGCACATTGCAAGCTTCTTAGTTACTACTCTTTCCCAAAATGAATTGGGGTTACTGAGGAAAATTGCTGTGCAGACAATGTGCGTGTTGAGTGGGTGGAACAAGAGGAAGGAAGGGGAATAAAGCATAAGATGGCACTGAAATGACCTGAACAGCCAAGTATAGAGGGACTTGAAGGATGATGGGGCGACGTTAGAAGGAAACTAGCCTGAACGCTCCACCATCCAACCACCCTGGACACAAATGGAGCCGCAGTGACAGCTTATAGCCAGCCAGAAAAAACAGAAAACCCAAGTCCTACATATACAAACGAAAAAATTCATAGAATAAAAAATACGTGTTCATGAATAAAAGTTTGGTGAACAATGGGTATTTACTTCTTTTTAAACAACCTCCCCACAGAGTATTTATAAATCGCATGGAAGAATACAGTAAATTTTACAGTGAGAAATTTGATACCATTTTACTGCAATCATCAAAGATAACATCAGTAACAGATCAAACTAATATCATGCGATTGTTGATAACACAATGGGAAACACAGGGCATCATGTCCATGATATTCTTGTCAAAGATGGTAACCCGAATCACATCAACCAAAAATTAGGACCATTCGGCAAAGGCATTATTTTTTTAAATTATTGGTACAATTTATATACATCTCACAATCACACATAATATTGGGGAATTTGTACCAATATACAACACAAGTTAATTCTCATTTTTACCCATATCCCTACCCACCCACACCTCCCCACCCCCTATATACATGCTCCTTTATTTTCTTTCAGAATCATATTTATTCCTTCCCCTCATTACATTTCCACACCAAATTTCCTTTGGAAACTTCCCATTCTACAAAAACTGTCATAGTTTCTAGAGCTCATTTGCATCTACAGGTGCTCATATCAAAGAGAAGATCTGGTATTTGCCTGTGATCTATTTATTTCACTCATTAGTGTGTCCTCCAGGTGTATCCATTTGCACATAAATGAATCATTCTTGTCATTCTTTATGGCAGAATAATACTCCATTTTATTTTTAAAAAACCACATCTTCTTTATCCAGTCTCCAGTTGATAGGCATTTGGGTTGTTTCCAAGATTGAGCTATCACAAACTGAGCTGCTATGAACAAGGGTGTACATCTGTCTTTCCAAACTGATTTTTTTAAACTCTTTTGGGTATATTCCTAGCAGCGGGATAGCAGGGTCAAATGGGACCCCTAGGCCTAGTTTTCTGAGAAATCTCCACACGGATCTCCACAATGGCTGCACAAGTCTACAATCCCACCAACAGTGGAGAAGGGCTCCTTTCTCCCCACAGCCTCGCCAGCATTTATTGTTGGTTGATTTTGTAATAGCGGCCATTCTTTGTGGAGTGAGATGAAATCTCAGTGTTGTTTTCATTTGCATCTCTCGAATGACCAGTGCAAAGGCATTAATTGGCCTTTTGTGCTAAAAAATGTCAAGGTCATGAACATCAAGGAGACCAAAATATGACTACAGGTTGAGGGCCACTGAGTAAACATGACAACTAACATGTAACACATGACTCTAGACTGGATGCTTCTGCCACTAAGATACCATTGAGACAATTGGTGAAATTTTCATGAGCCCTAAAGATTAGATGGTTTTAATGTAACATTGTTAATTCTTCTGATTTTGATGATTGTGTTTTGTTTATAAGTAAGTGAATATCTTGTGTCTTGCAAACATATGTTAAGTCATTCTAAAGTAGTGGGGCACTGTAAGGGAAACTCCCAAATTATTTAGGAAAAACATATTTTTATATACTTATATTTTTGCTGTAAATTTAGGATGATTTCAAGACATAAAAATGCTGATTACCCCTATGGAGGTCATGCCTGGTCGGATTCCTGGCAGTGACAAAGAACACGGGAAGAAGCCAGGAACCCACCTTTCACAGTGTTGAGTTACTGTCAATGTAAGCTTGTACGAATAACAACAGTCAGATGGAAACATTTAGGTGAAAGAAAGAGAATGCAGACATACTCATTATGAAAGCTGTAAAAATTACAAATATTGAGGACTTGACCAGGTCATCATTTTGATTTTTTATTATTATCAACCATTTTCCCCTCCTGGTTTTAAACTTTATGATCGTATAGTCCCTGTAGTTCTAAAGTTGATTTGAGACTTTTAAGCATTAAAAAATGATTAAATGACATTGATTCCTCCCTTCAATCTATACTTTTAGGTTACTTTATTATAAGTGCTAGCACCTACTACCACACAATGACATACAAAGTTAATTCTTTTTCCTGTGGCTTCCACACTGAGGATCTTGGCTTCTCTCATAAGACCATGAAATTGAGGATTTTTATATTCTCTGCTGAGGCTTCTAATGTTGTGCCAACCACATAACAAGTACTCAGTAAACACTTGCATAAGAAAGGCAAATTTAAAGGCAACAAATCTTGTTTACATTTATGTTTCAATACCTGTTCAGTGGAAATTGTTTCTTGGGCTCTGTGAATTAAACACTAACTATATTTGACCAGAACTGTGCTAAGCAGTCTACAGGTAGTTTGAATTCAACAATTCCGTGTTGCAGTATGGCTCTAGAGCGCCCCCTCAGGGGCTGTGTAGTCAAGGTTTAAGGCTCTATCAAGTGAAGCAGGCCCCAGCTGAGAGGCTTTGGGTCTTTGGGGGTTGTGTTCCAACGCGAGTATGAGACCCTGGTTCTTTCTTGGTCCTCTTTTGCTTCCTGGCCATGAAATAAAAAACTCTGATCCTCGCCATGGCGTGCAGTGTCTCAGGAGAACCGAAAGCAAGACGGTAGACTGCTCAAGGACAGCAACCTCTAAACTGACCCTCAATAAACCCTTTCTCTCTGTCAGTGGATTATCTCAAGCAGTTGCTACGGTGGAGTAATAACTACCACCACGTACAAACGAGCTCCATGAGGCTCAGCAGTGAAGGAACCGACGAAGGTCGCTGGTGGGGCTCTGGGAAGCTGCGGGCTCCCCTGGCCGCCTGGCTCACTAGCTCCCCTTTCTCTCACGCACACAGCTGCCATCACACCCGCGGCAGCCACGCCGGCCAGAAGATCCTAGCGGGTGCATCCTCCCCGGCTCCGGGCCCCACCGCCTCCCCTCCAGCTTTCCTCACCTCCTGCCTTTCATCGCCAGTGATGCATCCGTGAGGCCGCGACGCCTCTGTCCTGACCCTGCACCTTCTAAAGCATCTCTGGAGTCTGCTTCCATGGCTGCCTCAGTGTCCTGAGCTGACGTGAAACCTCTCCCTTTCGCGGTCATCCTGACGCTGAGGAAGAGCTAGAAGTCGCACAGGGCCAGCTCTGCAGACTGAGGTGGACGGAGGAATGCTATAACGCTCTGATGTGGCAGAAAGTGCCACAAACAGTTGGAATCACCTCAAGACACTGAAGCAGACACAAGAGACCCTGATGAAGAAGAACTTCCAGAACTGCTTTCAGAAGTGGCGAGATCCATGGGATAAGTGTGCTGGAAGGGAGAGGAAACATTTTGAGAGGGACTAATAGCAATGTGTCTTTTATTGTAATACATTTTAAAGTTAAAATTAACTGTGCACTTTTTTTTTTTTTGCTTTTTGAGACAGGGTCTCGCTTTGTAGTTCAGGCTGGCCCTGAGCTCACTATGGTGCCCAGGCAAGCTGCTGTGAACTCAGCAATCCTCCTGTCTCTGCCTCCCGAGTGCTGGGATGACAGGCGTGAGCCACCACGTCCGGCACTGTGGTATGCGGTGTTGATTGTTGGTGGGCGTGAGTCTCCACGCCCAGCGTCATATGTGGTTACCGGGGATCGAACTCAGGACCTTGCGCTTGTGAGGCAGGCACCGGAACCACTGAGCTAACCCTCCGGCCCTAACTGTGCACTTTTAACACTATTCATACCTTTTTTTTCCACGCCACCCTGATAATTCTACTTAACCCCATTTAATCTGGTTTCACATAAAGGGAGAGGGAGGCAGCAGAATAACTGCCCAGCGTGGGGAGTAATAATTTTACTAGGCAGGAAAAGGACTGACTTAGAAGGCCTTGCAGTAGCCTGCAATCCCGAGTGCACATCTCACTGCAGTGTTCTTGTGAGAAGGCTGAGGCTGATTCAGATCCATTTAGCCGTTACCATTCAGACAAGAAAAAGCCAACAAAATAATCTGGGTGTTTTATTTTGTTTTATTCTCTAGACAAAGTGTTCTTGGCTGCCTTAATTTTTTAATTTCATGACGCTCTGAGAGAGCTTTGGGATTGGTACTATGGAGAACAATTTCCAAAGATGAAAAAGAAATTTAGCAGTTTTTTTTTTTTTTGAGACAGGGTCTCGCTTTGTAGTTCAGGCTGGCCCTGAGCTCACTATGGTGCCCAGGCAAGCCTCAAACTCAGCAATCCTCCTGCCTCTGCCTCCTGAGTGCTGGGATGACAGGCGTGAGCCACCATGCTCGGCAGTTTAACAGTTTTTTCTCTCCATTTCTAGATCAAGACCAAGTCTGGTGGGAACTGGGTCCCGGAAGGTGTGGCTGGAGCCTCCATATCCACCTGCACGGGCTCCTCTTTCCCCTCCCTCTGCTCTCGGCAGGGATATTTGGGGATGTTCCCTCTCTTATTGGAGCCTTATGATCTCTTCCTTCATGACTACCACATTGGGTGGGGCATTCACAGTAGAAAACTATACCAGAGGGCATCTCCTGGTTTAGTAACAGACTCACCGACACTGGGCACCCACCCTCCGATGTCAGTTGGCCACGTGACAGGGATGCCCACTGCAAACTGAGTTGTCAGATTGACTTCTCAAGTCCTAAGCACATGGGGAGCTATCCTAAGAACTTAGCACTTTGTTTTGTTTTGGGGTTTTTTTGTTTTGTTTTGTTTTTAAGACAGGGTCTCGCTTTGTAGTTCAGGTTGGCCCTGAGCTCACTATGCAGCCTAGGCAAGCCTCAAACTCAATGATCCTCCTGCCTCTGCCTCCCGAGTGCCGGGATGACAGGCGTGAGCCACCATGCCCGGCTGCACTTTTAAAAAACTATTTTACACTCAGAATGACAAAAAGACTTATCGAGATGCTTCCAGACACCTGAGAAGGGGGGGCAGGAGCAGCTGGGGACACCCAGAGGAGGAATTCACCCCTGGGCAGCCCCAACCTTGATTTCTACCTAATTTTTCTCTATGACTCCCTGGAGTGCTCTAAAGATTTCCAGGGCAGAGGCAGCGTGACATCTATAGGCCTGAAGCAATGGCTGTAAGCTGGTAACAAAAGACACATAAGGGAAGGTTAAGAGATATATATCAATTAAGAAGGCAATTAAGCATGTTACCCAAGGCCAGGCCACCTGGGCCCCGTGGACTACACAATAGGCTTCATAACATCGAGGAGATTCTGTGCCCGCGGTCAGCACCCAGATGTGGTTAATAAAGCGATGGTGATTCAGAAAGAAGAACAGCTGAAGCCCATAGAGAGGGTGCTCGTGACGGATTAACATATCCTGGCCCACAAGCTGCATTCTACAAATGAAGGGAACAGCCGCTTCCTGTTGGATCTGGACCCCCATCCTCGCAGCATTGGTTTATTTTCTCAAAAGATGAAGAAAACAAACAAAAGCAAAAGTGATTCAAAATCCCATTCTGTCTTTACCTCTGCTGCTAACTAGTGACAGTAGATGAAAATATTCCCAATAATGAGCAATGAAAGATAAAAACTATCTTTCTATGTAATGCTGTTCACGAGCCCGAGGACAAATCACGTTAGCTCTCTCTCCTGAGTTTCTGTCTCAGTCTGAAGACGAGGTCTGGGGAGCAAGAAGGGCGTTCCTCTCTGCAAGGCGCCGTGCACAGCACCACTCTCCACCCTAGTAAAAGAAGTAACGCAAATGTGGAGACAAAGAGAAAATCGAAACAAAGCCAGCGAGCAGTCGGCAAACAGACTGGCTTTCCTCTAAACTGAATCGACAAACACGATGACAGGTCTATGACGCGGCTTCAGAAACACGCTGTCTGTAAAGGGCGCACAAAGCGGAGCATCTGCCCAGTGACCCGGGCACTGGCTCTCAGTCTTCACAGACCCCTCCGGAGAGGGGAGCGAGGCAGGTTTTCCGGCAGCCTTACTGGCTACAGGGTTTGTCACAGGTAACGGAAGCTGCCGGGCCGGTTGCACCTGCGGACGGTGCCGTCAGCTGTCATGGTGGCAGTGGCGGAGGGAGCTCCGGGTGTCTCTCGAGGACCTGGTCACTGGCCTCTCGGTCGTCCTGCCTCTGCAGCTCCGAGGTCCACCTGGGGTGGTTCAGGGACTTCTGCTTACATGGTACTTTGCCTGAGCCCGGCAGAAAGGAAAATCCTCTCCCTCCTGGGTCCGGATGCTCTGGTTTCCCTACAGGATAACTCGGACCGTGCAGCAGCCCTGAGGTCAGTAATTCTCTCCCAGCAATGTCATGTTTTGGATTATTAAAGCCAAGAACAGCTATTCCTAGATCTCAGAATGGGCCGCTCTCCTCTGTAGCGTAAAAGTAAGATGCTTATGGGAACAAAATAGGATGCTTTCGGAAGAGGAAAGGGGAAGGGGAGGCTGGATGAGCAACCAGCAGATCCTCTCATTTGCCCCAGATCAAACAGTTGGCGAGTGGTGGAGCCAGAACTAATGTGGTTAAATATTTTATAAAACCACAGACTGGCTTCTGCAACTTAGAAAACCACTTGCCACAGCACCAAGCAATTATTTTCCCCACAATACAGCCAGTCGTTTTTATGGCTGCACCCCCCAAAGTGGAGTGGTAACCTTATTTACTCAACAACAAAAAATTAAGTCACAGGCTCTACAGAAGAGTGAGCTTGTTAGGACAACTTAATAAGACATTTGAAATCCCGAAAGTCAAAGAGGGGCCAAGAGAGATAAGTTCTGCGCCCACCGAAACCACTTGGTGTGAATGGGAGACCACTGAGTTATAAATACATAATAACAGAATCTGTACAATAATAAATATTGATGTGGCATTTAGCCCAACTTAGTGTGATTGATATTTGTCCATCACAAAGCAACACCATTATGGTTCAAAACCACTCAAGGTATAGAAAGCAATTATGATGTTTAAATGACTAGTCACAAACAAAGTACCTCTGCCTGATAAGCCCTCTTTAATTTCTTCTGGCTGCTACTGATAACGGTCTGTAAATGCTGCTTCAGTGTCTGGTGTCTCTAAAATATTTAACACTGGGACAAAGATGAGCTGGCCGGAGACTGGCCTCTTTCCAGTTGAGATCTTGGTCCGCAAATATTACTCCGCCTCTAGGGTGATATCGAGGCCCTAAGGATAAACATCCTCTTTACACCGAGAGAAAGAGGAGGAGCTGCAGTCCAGGACAGCATGTCGGCCTGGAGGGTTAGCTCCATTTCGCTGCTCAGAAGGGAGCAGACCGGGAGAACCAGCTCCTGGAGTCTCTCCCGGCCCCCCGCCCCCCGTTTGGGTCCTTGCTGGTGCTCCCCCGTCTGGACCCCTAACCCTGTCAGGGTCCCCCCACCTCTAGACAGAGAGATCCCTTCCAGACGCCTTCCTGGATGTGCAGTGACTCTTGGGAGAATGAACGATCTTAGTCTTTTTTTTTTTTATTTTTATCTTTAGTGGTACATTGCATATACACATCATGAGCACACTCAATTTTGGAAATTTGTACCAGTATATGACACAATTTAATTCTCATTTTTTTCCTTCCCCTACCCACCCCACAACCCTCCACCCTCTAAATACATATAAGCTTTGTTTCCCTTTTTTTTTAATTACCATCACACTTTTTCCTTTACCCCTCATTATTCACTCCTCCACCATATTTTCATCTTAGTCTTTTAAAAAATTACTCTGTTTCTTTCTTTTATTGGTACATTTTATTGATACATTATATATACACAACACAATTACACTCCAGATTGAGAATTTGTACCAGTATATGACACAACTTAATTCTCATTTTCCCCCTCCGCACCCACTTTACCTCCCTCCCACCCCTATATACACAAGCACCATTTCCTTTTTCTAACCATCATTTTTTTTCTTTCTTCGTTATTTACCTATAAACCCCATTTTCCTTTGAATATTTACTATTTTACAATATCAACCATGTATACTAGAACACATTTATAACTTCCGTTTCTCATACTAGAGAAAATATACGATATTTATACACCTGTGACCTACTTATTTCACTTATGAGTGTGTCCTGAAGGTATATCCATTTGAGTATAAATGATTCACTCTCATCATTCTTTATGACAGAGTAATACTCTTTTTTTTTTTTTTTTTTTTTTTGAGACAGGGTCTTGCCCTGAGCTCACTATGTAGCCCAGGAAGCTTCGAACTCAGCAATCCTCCTGCCTCTGCCTCTGCCTCCTGAGTGCTGGGATTACAGGTGTGAGCCACCACGCCCAGCAGTAATACTCTATTTTATATTAAAAATAAAAACAATGCATCTTGTTTATCCAGTCTAGAGCTGATGGGCATTTGGGTTGTTTCCAAGATTTAGGTATCACAAACTGAGCTGCTATAAACATGAGTGCACGTATGTCACTGAAAACACTTTTCTCTTGAGCTAAAATGTCAGAATGAGACACTGTGAATTAGAGAATGGCCGTATTGATCGTCGCCTTGTCACTTCTGCCGCTGTCTGTTCTTTCCTATGCCCCCTGTGGCCACGTCGCTGGTCTCGTCACCGGCGTCCTGACTATCGGGCTCTCTCGCTTGCCCGTCACCAGTCCAGCCCCGCGTTATGTCAACCTGTGAGCGCGTCCCTGCTCGCCGTCTCCTGTCCGGACACCCCGTCATGACCCCACGCCTGACAGCTGCCGCTCTCCGCCGGCCTGGCAAGTGTCCTGTGTCAGGGACCAGATGGCCCCGGGGCCACGTGGCCTCTGCACACCTGCTCCAGCTCTGCCCTTCGCCGCCGTGGAACGGCCACGACCAAGGGTTGTATCTGAGCAAGTGGGTTCGCTCCACTCACGCCGAACTCTGAGCGTGAATATCTCATGCTGTGTTCACATATTGTCCTTTTGATGTCTCCACAATCATTTAAAATTTAAAAGCCCTTCTTAGGTGATGAGCCATCTTCAGACAGGTGGCAGACTAGATGGAGCTGTTCAGTTTCCAAGCGTCTGGTCTGAAGCCTCTGAGTCTGACGTCCGCAGAATCCGGGCCGGGCCTCTGGGCACAGGCTCTGTCTCGTCCCGGGGCCTCCCCGGCACTCCGCCATCCCTCCACGCCGTGATCTGCGCCGGCCCGCTCCACTCCTCGGCCGTAGCCTTCCCTGCAGCCAGCTCCCGGGTCTCAGCTCAAGTGGCACTTTTTTCATGGAATCTTTCCTAAGGATCTGAGTTTAAAATAATGTATTCATTCTTTATAATGGCAATCGCTGTCTAGCTTTGCATTGAGCAATTTGCATATAATATGCTCTTTAAATCTTAGACAATGAAGTAGGTGTTATATTGGGATCTTTTCTTTCTTTCTTTCTTTTTTTTTGCTTTCTGAGACAGGGTCTCACTTTGTAGTTCAGGCTGGCCCTGAGCTCACTATGGTGCCCAGGCAAGCCGCCGCGAACTCAGCAATCCTCCTGTCTCTGCCTCCCGAGTGCTGGGATGACAGGCGTGAGCCACCACGTCGGGCATTGTGGTATGCGGTGTTGATTGTTGGTGGGCGTGTTTCCACGCCCAGCATTCTATGTGGTTACCGGGGATCGAACTCAGGACCTTGTGCTTGCGAGGCAGGCGCCGGAACCACTGAGCTAACCCTCCGGCCCTATATTGGGATCTTTTTAGCAATAGGCAGCTGAGAGCACGATCACATGCTCACTGTCACAGTGCATGGACAGGCCTGGCCGCTGAGGTGTTTTAGAGCCTTATAGCCCACGTGAGCTGTATCAACCCCAGGTGAGCCACACTTGCTACCATTTTATTTCTCCTTCTTTTACGATCCTGACTTCATTGCCAACCCCTCCCAGGGCCAGTGTGTGGCTTTCTTCCTCTTCTTTCTACAGTCTGGAATGTTTGAGGGCACAGTCTCCTTCCTTCCTATTCATATTCATATCCTCAGAGGGATTTGTATAAAATAGGGACTTAATACAGCCCTGTTGAATGAGCACCCTTCCCTGTGTACTTGGGGCAGTAAGTTCCTGTTGGTACTTTTGTACTTGATTTCTTCTGTCACTACCCGTGATGAAGCAGAATGAACCTGCCTTTGTTTTTTTTTTTTTTTTTTCAGAAGCAAACTCAGAAATAAACAGAAAATAAAAGCTGGTTTGCACCAGTACGTATGGAAAGATTTTATGTGCGCTCCAGTAAAAGCAGCATCATTACAAATACGAAATGCATTTGGCCAATTGTTTTGCATTTTAGCACTTTCTTTTGGAACAAAAGAAAAAGCATGAGACCGTTGTTAATGACTTCCATTAGCATGTGCGCTCGGAGTTTGGCATGACATTTCTTGGTCCATAGACAGGCTTTGACATCAACAACAACTGGCACCATTGGTTGGTGGCACACAGCCTGCTCTCAGCCTGGCTCATGACAGGGTCAGCCTCTATCTCTGTGGCACACTGGGGACATTGAGAATGGAACTTCTGTCTGGTGGTGGCATTTGCAAACAAAGAGAGACAGCAATCAGCTACTGCCGCTCTGTTTGCCATTCAGCTGCCACATCTAAAAGAGCGACTGATTCTCCTGTCTCTGAGGTTAAATCTGACAAACCTTTTGGTCCTTTTCTTGTGATACCGGTCAGGTTATTAAGTAAGAGATGAATGCTTTGAGAACCAGCCCGGCGTCAGGACGCAGAGCTTGAGCTTTGGGATGAAGGGGCCAATCCCCCCGCCTTGTAGCCGCCCATGGATCCGTGCTTCATATCACGTGTCTCACTTCTGTTGTCATTGCTTATAAAGTAGAGAACAATAATCTTATCTTCATGGCCTTTTTTTACTTGTTTGTTTTTGTTTTTGAGACAGGGTCTCGCTTTGTAGTTCAGGCTGGCCCTGAGCTCACTATGTAGCCCAGGCAAGCCTCAAACTCAGCAATCCTCCTGTCTCTGCCTCCCAAGTGCTAGGATTACAGGTGTGAGCCACCATGCCCAGCACTGTGGTATGTGGTATTGATTGCTGGTAGGCGTGAGTCACCACGCCTAGGATTGTATGTGGTTACCAGGATCCAACCCAGGACCTTGCGCTTGCGAGGCAGGCGCTGGAACCACTGAGCTAAATCTCCGGCCCTGCATGGCCTTTTTAACAAGGGGATGGCATTTTCAACCTCTCTAGTGCAATGTCTGGCATTTAGTAGGTACTCAGTGACCAAAGGCCCTTCTTGTTTTTTCTTCCTACAACACTATTTTGGAAACAAGGACTAACATTAGTTCATTGGTGAGTTTGACTACTGTGGGGTTCTGCTGTTTCCTTCTGTTTCCCGTCACAAGGTTGCTGTCTCAGAAAGGTAGTCGTTAAAATTTGACTTGTGAATTATGTCATAATTACAGTGCATCTTAAACGAGTACTGACTGTAAAAGTTAGGACCCCAGATTTGAAACCAAGGTCTGGAGAGCAGGGAATAAAGTGTGTTGTGGATTTTACTGAATGTGTGTGACTTACAGACATGAGGAACAGAAAAGGAGTTTCCAAGAGAAGGACCCACTGAGTGCTGCATGCATGACTTGGGGGTCTCAGGGGTTCCCGCTATGGGTCTCCCGCCCCCCACTCCCCTTCACCAGTGTGCAAGTCTCCTCTCCGGGAAGATGGTTTCCCAAGCCTGACTTCTGCCTTCTCGGGTCAACTTTTCTCCTCTGGACACAGCCACATTACTGTTAGCCCAGGTAAACCTTTTTCTTACTTTAAACTCAGATGAATCTTTTTTTGGATACTGGGTTTTAAGCTCAAGAACTGGAATTCGCAAGACAACCGTGGTGCCATTGCGATAAATCCTGGCCCTCCCTTAGATGATTTTTGTCTCCCCTTCTTCTTCATATCTTAGTCAACTATTTTAAGAACTTCAGCCCCCTTTCCCACGCTGTTTCTTTTCTGAACATCCACAAGCCCAATTTCCTGAGTTTCTATGTGGTCCATCAAATGGCAGGAACTATTATTATAAAGCAATACCTCTTATCGTACAAACAGACACAATTTTCCAGTCTCAACATCTGAAACCCATAAGTTTGCTCAGAAGTTCCTTTTACAAATTTTCTGTATTTTTCCAAGTTTATTGTTTAAATAAATGAATTCAATTATTCAGACACATGAAGTTCTATTTCTCTGTCAAGACTTCCTATTTCATATTATTTAGTTGTTAAAACATTCCAGTGAGCTTAGAGCTAGGTGATTTGTCCGTATAGCTACAATATTTCTGTTTACACTACTTTTAGGAAGGTTTATGGCCTAAATAGGATATTTAAACAAAACTCACAATAATATTTACACAAGTACAAGATGTTAAATTTTAAATGACCCACATATAATTACATGTTTAGGAGACAGGTTATTTGAATGAGTTGCTACTGGATATGAGTACAGTTGGTTCTTTATATTCTTAGGTTCCGCATCAAGGGATTCAAGCAACAAATGAAGAAAACTATTCAGAATAAAAATGTCCGTGTCTTGAACATGTACACTTTTTTCTTGTCATTACTGCATAGATAACACAGTGTAATGATATTTGCATATCACATTCTGTTAGACATAAGGAACATAAAGTTGATTCAAAACACAGGGTGGATCTATGTAGGCTACATGTAAATACTATGCCATTCCGTGTAACAGATGAGCATCTATTGTCCTATGTCCACCGATTTCCTGGGACAGATCCCACGTGGATACTGAGGGATGATTACATGTATAGCTTTCACGAAATCCATGGCTTACTGATAGAGTACAAGTCACACAGTGTGTCGCTTTCCATATTCCTTGGAAAACACTTGAGATCGTCCTGACATCCTGGGACTCAGGAGATCCTCGGCCTCTTGAAGTCTGCAGGGAGCGTGAGGCTCAGACCTCCACCAGCCCCGGCCACTCACCCTCAGGATCCAGGGACAGCTCTGCGGGGAGCAGCGGCCACTTCGTGCTGGGGTGTGGTGAGTACGGTGCATGAGAAGGATGGTGTTGCAAAGGGTCACCAAGTAAAGTGAGACTAACACACACACACCACACTCACACACACCACACACACACACACACACACACACACCAGTCCAATAAATTACATATAAGTTAAAACACTTGAAAATTCCAGATTCTGAAATGTTAACATCTTTTCACGCAAGAGATCTGGCGCTGTGGCAGGGGGCTGAGCACTGAAAACGCTGAGCAGGAAG
Organism: Thryonomys swinderianus; assembly: GCA_004025085.1. Taxonomy (NCBI): domain Eukaryota; kingdom Metazoa; phylum Chordata; class Mammalia; order Rodentia; family Thryonomyidae; genus Thryonomys; species Thryonomys swinderianus. Next base: position 100,707 of record PVIC010000346.1, on the reverse strand, counting down.
GAATGAAGCCTAGAACACTGGCACGGGACTCTGCTCTCGCTGTACGGTAGGGAAACACTGGAGATTGTTAGAAGGAACTAAAGCAGCTGTAACGCAGTACTTTATGAAAGGTCGTAAAAGAAGAGGCCGAGGATTGTCGCCATAGCAAGCACGGGGAGGGAACAGTTCGCTGACACGGTCTGAAGTTAAGAAAGTCGTATTATACAAGGACTGTTCTCTTGCAGTGCATTATTTTTAAGAATTATGTTGTCCACCCCTTAAGAACACCAAATAATTAAAAGAATAACATAATCAATAGTCTATGACTGGTCTTTATTTATTGTGCTAAAAGAATTTGTATTACTAATTTCCAAGATATCAATTTAAGACTGGGTCACACAATTTATAAAATACACAAGGGTACTGAGTGTTTATATCTAGAATTAAATTACCCTAAAAATTAGCTTTAAAATGGTATGAGTATCTGAAATAAGCAGCATGGCTTAATTACTTAATGTTTTTGATTAGTAAAATAATTCAGTCATCAAACATAACTTAATAATTATGCATTAAAATACATTAGAAATGTTTAATCACTCATAATTATTTTTAAATCCAATCAATAAAGCAATGATGTGTTTTTCTGTTAGCCGCACAGTCTGAGGTCTGGACAGAAAGATCATTCCTCCTTTAAAATGTGGGAGGCTGGGGTGTAGCTCAGTGGTAGAGGACTTGTCTGGCATGTGTCAGGCCCTAGGCTCAACTCACAGTACCACAGAAACAAATAAAAACACAAAAAGTAGAATAAAATGAGATGCTAGTGCTCCTTAATCTGTTTATAAACTGAACACGAGCAATGTTGCAAAAGATAAAAGGATATTTTTAATAACCCAATCCTCAAATGTTTTTCCTGACATCACTGCACAGGCTGGTCTGGCTCATCCTGAATCTCCTGCATGACAGTTTCTCACTACGTCTCGAGGCCTCCAAGTCCACCGTTCAAGGGCCCTGAGGATGGACGCTCGACTCTACCCCTGTGTGTTATTCAGCAAGACATACTCAGGAGCTCCAGGTCTCAGTCACTGTCATCAGCTCTGGGCCCCAGCGTGAAGCAAATGACACAGTTCTTTTTGTCTCTCCAGGGCTCACGTTATAGCTGGAGAGGCCAGTGAGAATAAAGAGCAAATATGGCTCCTCTTTCTGTAAAGAGACCTGTAACCAGTAGAACAGACAGGAAGGAGTCTTGGGTTTCGTGTGGGAACGGCTCCCACCCCACTCCAGTCGCTGCCTCGATGAGGATGGTTGGCTGCTCCCTGAGTACCTCCCCCAGCAAGAAGGTTTCCGAGAACCATCAACCATAGCCCGGAGCCTCTCATCTGCTTGTTTTATGTGTAGTTGAACAGCTTCACACAGAGCTGATGTTGGCTGAATATTTATAGATGAATTAACTGAAGCACAAGAAGGTCAAGCCGTTGCCCACAGTCAAGAAGCCAGAAAACAGAAGAGGGAGAGCAGGGCCCGAAGCAGGCAGTCTGCCCGAACAGCCCGCTTCTGACCCCACTGCGCTGCAGCTGAGGTTGTTGCTTGATTGGCCTCACTCCTTCCCCACCAGACTCTCAACTTCCCTGCAGCCACGTCGTATTCATCATTCCATCCACTCCATCTAGCAGAGCGACGACCAAATTGAGGTCTCATTGTTGAACAGATGGGAGTTTGACAAAGTTTTCTTTGGCTTTTGATCTTGTTGAGTGAATCTAGCTGAGGTCACAATTGATGGTGTTTGCAGGAAAATTAGATTCCATATCTATTGATCAACGTTAGAGCAGATGTGATACATTCAGTGTAGCATTCAGAGGGGACGGAATGGTCCCCCACTTCCTAGGAATGCGAAGACACCAGGCTCTCTGCACTGGGGCAGAGGCCAGAGGCTCCGACGGGCCAGTTTGCTACAAGGTCACTGGGTGAAGTGGGGAAGATGATGGAGTTAAACGAAGCCCCTGAACAAGATGGATGCCTCAAAGGATACCCGCGCAATGGAGATGGATAGTGAGCTGGGGAGGCCGTGCGATCATTTTCAGTCTTCGAGGACAGGAGAATGGATTTTTGTTTGATCTCATCACTCTAAATTAAGCAACAAATCAATGTGGTGCAGAAAAGCGATTCACGAAGGACTTAGAGTCAAGGAACCTAACTCTATCTCTGGTCCCCGTCTGCTCTGAGTTTTTTGTTTTGTAAAACAGGAAAAACACCTTTTCCTTTCCTGCCTCCAGTGGTGACCATAAGAATTTAATGAAATGATGGGCATAATATTGATGCACCAAACAAACCTACCTGATGAAATAGAATGAGATGATGGTTTTATTTTTATTTTCCACGACCTCTAATTAGGCTCATTACAAGGGGTTTAATGTTCTCAAACTTGATGAACCCTTGGTTGGTCTCATGGCATTTCTGCCCACTGCAAGTCAAAAATGTCAGTTCTGTTGCTTAAAGTGTCTCACCTATTCAGGAATCACAGCACCCGGCTTTACCCAAAACTCAACCTTTTGTACATCCCCACAGCCCAACTCTTTGTCAGGAGGCCCAAAACTAGTCCGCGGTTTAGACCTGAGGGGAAGACCTGCAGGAGTGAACATCTAATGATACTCGTGGCTCTGTTTCATTATGGCAAAAAAAAAAAAAAGTCAGTGAAGGGAAAAGACTCACGGACATGAACTTTCACCGCCCTCTTCTGACAGAGCCACCCAGGGCCAGCTCTCGTCCGCAGCCGGGAGCCGGGGTGGCACGTTAGATGCGGACAGCCCGGGAGCTGATGAGCAGCGCAGCGCAGGTGTTGCCTGGACGTTCACGGTGGAGACGCAGCCCAGCGTGTGCATGCTTTTGCTCCAGACTCCAGCAAGGAAAGCGGAAACTGAGCGTAATTTGGGGAGGAGCCGGGAACCCAGGTCCAGTGTGGGATCCAGGCAGGACGTAGGCAGCAGGTGCTCGCGCGGGAAGAAGTGAGTGGCTCAGCAGTTCTGACTAGTTCTTGTAAATGTGCTCAGAAAGCCTGGCTTCTCCTGGAAGAGGAGACTCGGGAAGAAGCGTGAACAGTCATCTGAAGCGGCCGGAGGCAGCGCCCTCGCCCCGCAGCCAGGAGCACAAGGGACAGCCCCTGAAGCACCCGTGCAGCCCAACATGGAAGCACACGGAAATGAAGAGCAAATTCTAGAAGTCAGGGCTGGGGAGCCAAGAATGTAAACTAGACCAGCGAACTACAGACGCAGATGATGAGGGAGAACGTGGGCAGCCCTCTCTGCGGGGCCCTGTGCTGAGCACGGAGAGGTGAGAGCGGGGGACGCGGCGCCAGCCCCGGCGGGAGCCTGCCCAGCACTTCCCTCGAAGAGTGGTTCTCAGCTGAGCCGCAGCGCCCACGCCTGGCCGCGAGGCTGTCGATGAATCTGCGAGGGGTGAGAGAGGCAGGCGTAGCTTTTAAAGAGAGTATTCCGAAGGACCTACACACTTCTACTGGAAAACAGTTTTTAAACGTATTGTTTTTACAGCCTAAAACACCAAGTAAACCCTGGCAGGTGCCTCCTGCACGTAGGGAAGATCGAGACACGTTCACCAAGAATGTTAGGGACTTTTGCTGCTTGTTTTTCCTATACTAGAAAATAGATGAAACAAACAAACAAAAAAAAAAAGATGGTTGGCTGGCACTAAATGATCAGACTGGAACAAACAGTGACTCACAGGGACACATCCTCTACGCGCCGACGACCCTGTTTCCTCCTCCCTCGCAGTGCACAGCACACAGCGCACAGCCCACTGGGCAGCCGCTTCCACCGGCTGCCTCGCGGAACCAGACCCGCAGTCCAGGCGCCCAACCTTGGCGGGGCGCTGGGGATCTGGCTCCCGCCCCCACTGCGCACCGTGCTGACCACACGCTTGCCCCCGAGCGGACCTTTCGAGCTGGGCACGGAGCTGGACGGGAAAGGCGTTCAGTGATCCTCGAACACAGCGAACGACTCAGCCCAGCCCCGGGCGTCGGAGGAAGTTCATCCGAAGAGCTGGCGTCCTTAGCGAAGAGAGACGCTCCTCTTTTCAGAACCTGGAAACATCGTGTTCAAACATCTTTCTCACCCATATTTCATCTACATATCAGACATGAAGGCAGAGAGGAGGGTTGTCCGGGTCACTGACAGAAGGGCTAGAATCCTTCCGATGGCGTTACCTGGACATCACACGCACTCTACACACAGCTCTTCCACGGTCCTGGAGGATTTTCATAAATCTTGTCCCTAGGACAGTCAGATAGCTCAGGTTCAATAAGGCATTGGCCCCAGCAGTTAGGGAGCAAAGCAAAAGGCAGGAATAAGAACCCTCATGCACCCTCATTTCTGACGGCCACTAAGGGCGACTGTGCATGAGGTTTCCGTAGAGGAGCAGCCTCTGCGTTAGTGCTGAAGCGGTTCATCTTCAGGTTGATGAGACGAGGCTCGCTGCACGGCCGAGACGGGTGTGTGCGCTTCCACCGACGCTCCGTGAGCGGGGCTGTCTCCCACTGCGAGCCTGCTCTGGTGTTGTGACTCGCAGGCAGGCAGGGAAACACGCAGAAGCAGACACATGAACCAGGCCTGGAGGGAAGGGCGGCTCAGCTGCACAGGGCCGGGTCTGTGTCCGCTGCCGGGAAGGCCCAGGGCAGAGCGGGCAGAGGGGGCCCCGTGGCGTGGAGAAGCGCTCACAGCGCCATGACAGATTCACAGTTGAAGTAACAGGAGGTTCGTTTTCTCAGATGGAAAAGCCAGAGATCCTAGAAAGATTATCGATGTGAGGGATCTTCTTTCACAGCTAGATTAACTGATGTACTGGATACTAATAATTACAGAACTTCATCTTCTTACAATATGTGTAAGCGTCATCACTGTAAGGCTGTAATAGTCTCTTCACATGAATACAGTCGATTCCTTATTTCCCTTTAGTGCTTATATTTATTTCTGTTTGATGGGCACAGGCTGTTCCACAAATGAAGTTTGAGTGGGTCAGGTGTAACTCGGGTCACATTTTTCCTATTCCCTCACCAGGTCTTACATTCACTCACTGTGTTGAGCACGTGAGCTATGCTAATTCCAGTGCTACACGTGGTTATTTTAAATTGGGCAAGAAAAGCAGAGGTTATGAGGAGCGAAGAAGGTGCCCAGTGCTGGGTGACTTCCGATCTTGGGAACTGACCCAGCATCGTCCGTCGGGCTCTGTGCTGAAGAATTTGGAAGAAAAAGACCAGGGCTGTTTCCTTCTGAGTGAGGGGGGTGAAGAACAAAGCCGGGGCTGGGCTCATAGAAAGCTGCGAGGCAGAATGTCCTTGATAGAAGTGGAAGGAAGGGAGGATTCGCCCTGCCTGAGATGGCTGAGAGAAGCCTTCCTAGTTTGCTCACCTGCTAATGGGTCCTTGGAGAATGAACACCAGCTTTCTAGGGAATAAAAAAGCAAGACAGGTCCACATGTGCCACTGAGCTGCACCCCAGACCAATTTTTTTTCTAGAGTGTATGTTAGATACTGTGAAATAGAAAATATTCAAAGGCAAATGGGGGTAAGTAATAAGGGGAAAGAAAAAATGTGATGGTAAAAGAGGGAAATAAAGTTTATGTATATAGGGGATGAGGATTGTAGGGTGGGGAGGGGCATGGGAAAAATGAGAAGTGTCATATACTGGTGCAAATTCTCAATGTGGAGTTTAAATGTGATGTGTATGTGCATGTGCCAGTAAAGATTCAAAAAAAAAGCAAAGGAAACATGCACAAATTAAACAGAATAATAAGAAAGGCAAAAATGCCAGAGGAATGAACCGCCACGTCCCAGAAAGTGGGGCGAGGAGGTGTAGACGTGTGCGTGAGAAGATGGTGGCAGGTGAGGGAGAATAAGCAGGAAGGACGGAGGCCCCGGAGGCCCAGGAGTGAGGCCCAAGCGGAGGGTAAACGCCGCTGAAGCTGCCAGACTGGCAATGGCCCCGGGACCGGGCACGTCCATGCAGGACGAGGCAGCCTCACCCGGGAAGGACGCGGGCCCCGTGCTTCCTGCTCCTGGCACTCGGGCCGAGGGCGGGGCCCGAACCTTTCTCATCCCTCAGAGTCCGCCCTGATCACTGCAGCACCGGGTGCACTGCGGGACCACAGCGGCCGAGCTCAGGCCTGACTCCTGAGATGGGAAATACGCTCCCTTCCAGGCTGTGTCTATGATGTTTAATGGGTATGTGGAAAGAGGGACGTTCTCCTTTTTATGGAGGCATAAATAGAAATTTTATATAAGAAAGCTAGATGTCTTATGAATATATTCTTTTAGAAAAAAAATGGCCCTAGGAATCGGCTCACAGGAAGCTATCTGCACACACTTCCTGGCCTTCTTCAAAGCTGGAGGAGAAGAAAGAAGAAGAGAAAAATGTCAGAAATGAGCTTCCTGAGCACCACTGTCTGCAGAATCCTCCTCTCACCTTGGCTGGGAGCTAAATTTAAATCAAGACTTTTCTGCACTTTGCATTTATTTGTGAATGTGGGGGCTGAGTAGCTGTGGATCTGTCTGGGGCGGAGTTGAGGGGAGGCCTGGGATGAGCCGAAAACACACAGGTCTCTCCTCGGGGGCTTTCTGAGCAGGCGCCGGGCATCAGCTCGATGGGCCTGGAGGCCGCAGACAGGACATGAACGCCCGACCGGTTCAGAGCTCGTCAGCCGCATCGGATGGTACCAGCTGTTGGCACGGGTGCTCGTGTGTGAGCGGAGCATCGTGGCTCTAACCACTCGTGAGGAGTTTCAGACTAGAGACGATAGGCAGGTGCCCGGTCACCCCAGGACGGGGCGGACCGGCAAGAGGAGAGGCCGCTGGCCAGCGCGGCCCCGCACCCTCACTCACATCACGCTCCCGCCCCTGCTGGGCTCCCGCCCCGTGCCCGCCCCTCGCTCGGGCTTCCAGCTTCGACCTCCTGTATGGAAGATGGCCGTGCCCGAGGAATGGTAAGTCAGCCGCTGCTAGTGTCCCCTATTCTGCGGTTGAGTAAATTGAGGCACCCGGAGAAAAGGCGACAAATCACCTAAAGCTATATAAGAGGCTGAGACTGAAATCCAGAGGCTGAGGTTTATTCCACAGCTGGCACCCTCAGCTGGGCTGCCAGACATACTCCAAGGAGTGTGAATGCCTGGATTAAGCTACTTCTGGGTGAGGAAATCTGCTCATGAAGAGAGAGCACTGGTCTGAGAGTCCTGAGGTCTATCGATAACTTCTGAGGGCTGGCGGAGTCACTTAGCACGTGGGCCTCAGTTTCCCCATCTGGATCAGCAAGGGGGACCTGAAGGCCCCTCCAACCCTGAGACTTCATGACGTGCCCATTTCAGGGACGACCTGTTCACCCCAGTTTCCCTCCAAGCATAAGAGAGGCCATGGTCCCAGGTGCTAACCCCTAAGTAAAAAGATTGTCATCTGCGACTTTATTAAGAGAGGTCAAAATCTGTCTGATGAATCTTGCAGAAGTCACCTTCAGACATTGTGCCAGTCTCCTCCTACATCTGGCAAGAACTGCCACTCGCACTCCCCTTGGCCGAGGCCAGGTGCCCTCAGCCCCTCGGGCTGAGGATCCAGAAGGCAAAAGGCTGGAAATGATAAGCAGTACTTCATTTTATAATCACATTCTCCCCTTCATGAAAAGATTCACTAAATGAAACCTTTAAATAGCAATCATTTCTAGCACATTTAGAAGTAATTCAATTTACTTCTTTAGAAACGCATATCAAGGAAGACCTACCTTATCTCCAACCAGAGTTCTGAATATTTATCAGCCTAGCAGAAGTAGGGACGTTGTGTTCTTAAAAGGGAAAAGATAGGGATTTATTGCTGGCCTATTTACTAAGCATTGCGCCCTGGGATAGGCATTGCTAAAACAAGTATAAGGTTGGTGTGGCACAGTTCTGCGCAGAATTTTTAAGTCTACTATAGTGGTAAATATTGTAAGGCGTCATAACTTAAGTAGAATGTGTGCTGTGATTGGAGCAGCAGAAGTTTATAGATTCCCCACGTGTGGACCCTTGGAGAGACTTCCTGAGAGTCACAGTTGCACCGAGATCGGAAAGAGACGGGTGAGGGAACGTGGGGATGAGGGAGGGTGCGAAGATCCAGCAAAAGGAAAAGGCGAGTTCACTTGGTTTTTAATCTGAAACCTGCGTGGGTTCGGATCAACACTGTGAGGTCGCTTTCAGCTGTGGAATTCCACGCGACAGCTGAAGATGGGGGCAGCACGTGGAAAACATCCACCTTCCGCAACTGAGGAAAAGTGCAGAAATCAAGTTGGGGTGAACTCGTGTGTTTATTCAGGAGTTATTATTTTGGTGCTTATCATGTTCCGGTCACACAGCCTGATTGAGGTGATCATTCGTAAATAATTATAAAAATAATACACATATTATGTTAAAATAATCATACGGTTAGAATAATTCTAAAGGCAAATTTTATGAAGCGATAGGGAAGAAATAAGGTTCTGATAAAGGAATGTATCACGGACCCACCGAAAGCAGCATATCCGTGACGTGGCATCAGGAACCCAGTGGCAACATGGCAGTGGGCCTGCGCTGTTCGCTTAAAGGTTGGCTTAAAAAGGGGTCAAGATCAGAAGGAAATAAAACTGCTGCTTTTACCAGACAATAAGATAATCTAAAAAAAAATCTTAGAGTACCTCAAGTCATTGGGATTAATAAGAAATTATGTTAAAATCAAGGAAAAGATTGACGTACAGATAATTACATTACCCAATTGTACAAATAGTTGCATCAGAGGAACTTAAAGCTAAAAAATGTACTTTAAAAATGATTCTGCCAAGATCTACAAGATCTGTAAGCAAAAACTTACACAACTTCAGAGTTTTATTTTTTAAAGTCAAAATAAGTTAGTCACAGGCATATTTATAAATGGAGAAACAGTTATAGCAATGTCAATTCTCTTCAAATTGATCTATAGATTATATACATTTTTCAATAAAAATCACAAAGGATAGTTGCAAAGCCTGGCACACTGTTTCAAATGTTTATTTGTAAAATAAAGATGTCCAGAATATCCAAGGTAAATGCTACTTAAGAGGTATTCAAATTTATGATAAATCTATTAAATTAGAATTATATGACAGCAGCCTCATAAGAGGTAAAAATAACCAATAATAAAAAAAAAAGACAGACCTCAGAGGAAAGTCTATGACCATTTAAATCTCACAGAGGTCAAATCGGTGGGGAAAATGAATTACATGGTATATAAAATTGGAGAAATCCCTTACCTATTTTAGAGACTGAAATAAGCTCTCCATATAGCGTCTTATTCCAAACAATTTCACAGGAATTAAAAATCTAAATGTGAAGAAAGGAAATCTGTTTATAAAAATACATAAGTTTTTCATAGTGAGGAATATGGTTTCTTCAACAGAAAAAATACATAAAGTGGGAACCATTTATGTTTACCTAAATTAGAATTTAAGAGTTCTCCTTAAGAAGGGACCATGGTTGAAAAGAAGAGTCTCAAAGTATGTAGTTACGTGATAAATTGTTAGCATAAAAAGGTACAAATAATTCTTTCCAATCAATCCAATAAGAAAATAGCCTAAGAGTATGTGAAGAAAAAAGTGACAGAAATGTAACTGACAAAGAAACAATCTTTACTTTCTGTGAATGATAAAAAATACTATAACATATAACTAGTATCAACTCAAGGGAAGAGACTCAAGATGGAATGAAAAGGAAATAAAGTCTGGGGTGGCCGAGTCGGTGAGGGTGGAGGGAAAGGGCATTCCATGTCGGGAGAGGACAGTTTAAATTAGCGATTACAGGCTATTTTGAGAGTTTCTAGGAAGCCCAAGGTTAATATGTACCTTGGGGACACTGTCACCTGTGGAGCGGACAGGCCCATGACAATGTCAGTGCAGTGACATTAACAAGGGTAAAAAAACAAAATAAACAAAAAAAAAACTGAAAAAACTGAAATGCCCCAAAGGAGTATTGATAAATAAATCATGACATGGTTGTGGAAAGAATAAAAGACAATACTCTAGCACTACCCATGGCGACACAGATGAATCTAAACATCTGGTGCTTCAGCCACCAAGAGCAAGCTGCAGAAATATACTATTTTACAAATTTTAGTGAACTCCACAAAAGAATAGTAAATATATATATATATAGGTAGGTACAGTGAAAGTGTAAAAACATGCATGGAGACGGCACACAGAATTTTTAAGTTGACTACTTCTGGAGAGGTGAGAGGATTGGGGTGGATAAAACACTTGAACTTTATACAGGAAATATTTCACAGTAACATTTGAGAGACAGAGGAGATTTTCATGCTGTGTCCTGAGCGCTATGGAAAGGCTGAAGGTGTGGGGTCCACGGGGTCCCGACGCAGCCCACACGGGGGTGCAGGGCACTCTTCCCCTGGGAGACACGTCTGCAAACCGGCTGGGTGTCGGCGACCCAGCGCCGTGGGCTCCCCCAGGTCAGCCGCGCTGAGGAGCAAGTTACTATCTCCGTGGTGTCACAGGCTCAGGACTCGGGAGCAAGGCGGTGCGGGCCCCGGGCGGGAATCTCTGGTCGAGACGCTGGCTCGCGTGCCCGGCGGGAGCTCGGTGCCCGTGCCTCACACTGCTTCAGAGCGGGGGGTGGGAGCTGCCTCGGTTCTCAGCATCTGAGCCTCTCGAGGGTCCCTGGGGCACAGCAGCTGCTTTCTTCCTGAGATGCGGTGTCCAAGAGAGCGAGCAGTGAGCCCCCGTAACTCCTACGACTTACCCTGTGGCATTCCACGCAATCACTTCTGCTATATTTTGTTCAATAGGTGTAAGTGGCAGAGTATAGACCACATTTAAGGGGAGACAACAGACTGTACCCCTTGAAGGAGGACATGGCAAGGAATATACAGTAGCCCCCTTATCTGTAGGCATGTGTTCCAAGACACGTATGGGCTCCTGAAGCCACAGATGATACCAAACTTCATATACACTATGTGTTCTCTTGTATATTTATAGTTATGATGAGGCATAATTTATAAATTAAGCACAGTAGTAGATTTATCGGACAAATAATAAAATAGAATAATTAGAACTATGTATTTTAAGAAAAGTTATGTGACTTCATTTATCTCCCTCTCAAGGACCTCATTGGCCTTAAAAAAAAAAGCTCTTTACAGTTTATTGTAAACAAATTCAGGCCTTGAAGAATGTCTCAACATTTTTTTCAAATTTGTCTTCTCAAACGTGTTTCAGCTTAGCACACTTTTATTCGAGCACGAACGCTGGTGACCGCCGTGCAGCCGACTGCTGTGTGTCTGCGGCGCTGCAGACAGAGCACCGTGTGGCGCAGGCAGAAGCCTCACGAGGGCCCCCGAGGCGCCTTCTCACCAACCGCATCGCGTACCGGCGGGGAGACCAAGGCGCAGAGGCATTAGACAGCGGATCCTGGGGAACAGCTAGGAACCGGCCGAGTCAGGATCTGAACTCTGGTCTAGGTGGGTCCTGAGCTCACGGTGCACATCTTGGGGGACAAGCCCTGACCTCCCTTCCGGCTCCCCCTCCTTTCCTGCCTAGTGACGGCATTGCGCCTCTTTCTCGTCTTAGTGATGGGGTTCCAGCCCTCGCCCGGGCTTTCGTGGCCAACGGTGGGCTCTGCGCGAGTTTTCCACGAATGGTACCTCGCAGGCCGCTCTTAAATGCAGCTGACGACCCTTCCTTAGGAAAACCACTTGTACATATATGCTTTTGAGACCAAGTCAATATTTGCAGAGACATTGCTCCAAGGAAAAATGTTTTATATTTACTATGAGTATAAAATGCATTTTAGATATGTACATGAAAAAATGAATGTAATTATAAAATATTTAATGTAACATATTTAAAAGAAAATTTTATATTTCTCTCCTAAAATTTGCTTCAAAAGCCTGTGCGGTTTCTTGGCTGTTCCCAAGATCTTCAACCCCCTGCACGTCTTAGGCCGCTGAGTGCTACGTGCTGTTCAACGTGCACCTGGGCCACGGTTGGGGCCAGGCCAGCCCCGGGGGGAGCGGGGCTCCCCGGAACGGACGCCACACACTCTTCCTCGCTGCCGAAACAGGAACAGGCCAGGGAGCTCTCACAGAGGACCCCGAACTGACCGGGGAAGGACTGGGTAGGACTGAAAGCCGGCGCCAGGCGCAGGGTGCTGGGCGCCAGGCCCCTTGCAAGGAGCCTGTGCCCGGGGAAGGACAGCAGCGAGCGTGCGCCAGACGCGAGCTGCCCTGCTGCAGCCGGGCGCCAGGGTGTCGGTCTGCGGGACACGGCCGCGGGGTCGGCCTGGGCCTCAGCTGGCTCCGTCGGTGCCCGAAGCGCCTCACCGGCCGGTCAGCCACGCGGTGATCCAGGCACGTTCACACCTCTGGGTCTGGACGGAGACAGGAGAGGGACGACGGGGGGCTGTGCGCCCCAAACATGCGTGGATCGGGGAGTCACGTGGTCAGAACGGCCTCGGCGAGACCGCGCCTCCTCGTTCAGGCCGCAAGAAGCAGGCGCCCGTGGCCCCCGTCGGGCTCGACACGCAGACCTGCGGCTGCCGGAGCCAGCGCGCCGCGGGACAGCGTCCAGGCCTCCGGCCAGCTCGCCGCACCTGCCCGCCCAGCGGGCATGAGTCGCTCGCCTTGCGGTCCCCGGCGTCTTGTCTCCAGGAAGAGCCTGTCGAGCCTGAAGCCTGAAAGACCTCTTCGGAGGAGCTGCGCTCATAAAGAAATGCCGCGTGAAATATTCATGTCCCCCGCGCAGTGTGAACTTTCGGCTGTGTCAAAGCCTTCCCGGGCCGGCTCCGCACCGTCCCGCTTTTCTGCTTTATTGTTATTGATATTATTCAGCCAGACCTTACCCTGCTCTAAAAGCGCTGTTACTCCCACCCAGAAAGTCGTTTGTGTGCGTCGTGTGGCCTTGGAGATGATTAAAGGATGATTTCTATTCCCCTCTAGTCATTTGTCATTTTGCTTTGGATCATAAAAGTCTGGGGTAAGTTTCCAGGGAGATTTAATCAAGCGACTGGAGTGGAATTTTACAATGCATCTGTCCAGAAATAAAGGAACGGAAAGGGATGGGGCTGGGCTGGCGTCCCGCGTCCGCTCCACGCCGCCGAGCCGGGCGCTCCCTGTGGGCGCCGTGCGCTCTGACCGCGAGCTGGCCGCGGGGTCACCCTGTGGGGCTCCTCCTCCCCTCACCTCTAAAGAGAGCCCTGGGTGTTGTCACGGAGGGCTCTTTTCCAGGCGGGAAAACCCTGCCACGGCCCGGGGCGTTCCTGGGAGGCCCCGCAGCGCGGGGAGGCCGGGAGCACCCGTGCTGTGCCGCGTCCCGAGGAGCCGTTCCCTGTGTCCCGCCGGGGATTTACACGCGGGCCGAGGGAGGTGCTCCCTGTCTCTGGAGATCGCCCAGCCTAGGTCTCCCCAGCCTGGGGCCAGCGCGGAGGACCGCGCCCGGCCCGCTCAGCCCCTGTGAGCAGAGAGGCCGCGGCGCTGGTGCAGACAGAGGGGTTTCTGGGGTCCAGGCTGCTTCGCAGCAGCGGCTCGGGCCGGGGGAGGGGGAGGCGCCAGGCCCAGCTCCTGTGTGAAATGTCGGGGGTCTCTCCACCAGGAAGGCAGGGTGAGGAAGGCCTAAAACCGGGTGACCTGGGGCAGGCAGGCCTGCAAAGGGACCGGGAGGGACTAGGTGGGGAGGCTGCCTGGGCAGGGAGGAGGCGGCGGGAGCCCAAAGAGCGAGGGGAGGGGAGGGGCAGGACGGGGGAGGGAGCCACGGCGGGTCGGAGACGGCGCGGCCCGAGCTGAACCTGAGCGAAGGCTCCGCGGCAGAGCGCGGCGCGGCCGGTCTGAGCTCTCCGTCCCGACACCCGCCACGAGTCCCTCCTCCTGCAGAGACTGTCGGTAGCTTTTGCTTTCACGAAACCTTCCCCAGAGCGTGTTATTGCTCCTTAGCATTCATACGGTATTCCCCCGGTGACTGAGGTATTACCGAAATGAGCATGAAAGCCAAGCTTCCTCAGTGACGTGTCAGCGAGTGCTCTTTGATTGGAAATAAACATGGGAAGTGAAGAAAGAGCTGAAGCCTCAGCCCGCGCTGCCCCTGCAGGATGGACGCTCTCTCTGGGCTTGAAGCTATTCTAACGTAAGATTCTTTTTGGTTTTCTCGGCCCTTTTTCCTCATCCTAAAGATTGTCTGAGCTGTGGTCACAGGCCGCACGGCAGCTTGTATCGTGGCTCTACAGGACCGTAGGCTTTCGACATTATTACGTCACATTTAGTTATGTTTTGCGTAACTCAGTGGCCTGCTGCTTGGGGGCCCCATGGTGGCTGCAGAGGGCCCGGAGGGGAGGGCGGAGGGGGCTCACTCGGCCTCCCCTGGCCACCCCCGGCCCAGTCAGAGCACATGAGGACCTGACCTGACCGGTGCTCTCCTAACTTGGCCGGTAAAACTCAGCAAGGCAGTATTTCAGCTGAGCCCACATTCATGCCTGGAAAGAGAGCTGTCTGCTCTTATGGAGTAGATGTGTAAGCATTCTTAATGACTAAGCTGAACCTCTTCTACTCTTTCCCAAAATATCAAGAAGTAAAAATACGTTTTTACGAAGCATCTAGGTGTGGTGGAGCTACTTCCGGTCTACTGCTTCCCAACCACTTCAGAGGCAGGAGCATCACCAAGCTGGAACCAGCCTGAGCCACTTCGACCCTATCTCAGAGTAAAACACAGGATGGGCTGGGAACGTAGCTTAGCGGTAAAGTGCCCTGGGTTCCATCACTAGCACCACAAAAAATACATAAACAGGAAAGAAGGAAGGAGGGGAGAGACGAAGAGAGGGAGGGAAGGAGGGGAAAAGAAAAGGAGTTTAATTACATACATATATTACCTGTATCATATATTTGATATGTGGCCCAACACAATTCTTTTTTTTTAAGTTAGGGTCTCACTTTGTAGTTCAGGCTGGACCTGAGCTCATTATGTAGCCTAAGCTAGCCTCAAATTCACAGCAATTCTCTTGCCTCTGCCTCCCAAGTGCTGGCATTGCAGGCATGAGCCACCATGCCTGGCAGTGTGGTTTGTGGTACCGGAGATCGAACTCGGGACCTTGTGTTTGCCAGGCAGATGCTGGAACCACTGAGCTAGATCCCCAGCCCCTCCAAACCAATGCTTCACCCTGGCCTAGGCAAGCCAAAATGTCAGATACCTATATCCTAAAATATTTTAAACAAGAAGATAGCTACAGAAAATAACATAATGAACAACTGTATTTCTGTTACCTGGCACTAAGAAATCACTAGATATTCATATTTCTTTAAATAAAATGTAAGAACACCCATGATTTTCACCACCCAGAAGCCCTACCTAGGAGCACATGAGGCTTTGCAGGACATCTAAATACAGGTTATAACAAACCTTTATTTTACATATTGTGCTTTTGCTTTCCAAAGCATATCCTGATTTTGACTTTAGAACATGGACACTTTAGAAGTAGACAAGTTTACATTGATGAAAATTGGCTTATAAAACATGGTGTCAGCTGTCCTGTGCTCCCACCAAACTGTCTCTCACCAGCTGTATAACTTTAGACCTTTCGTACTTCTGCAGTGGTAATTAAAACAACCACAGACTCTATCAACACCAAGCCAGATGCACAAACTGAACCCAGTTCTGTGCACCTCCATACAGTAGTTGATTGTGAGAACTAATTGCTTAGCATGGTTTTCAAAAGCTGCATGAAAATAGGAGTTGATCTTTGTTTTGAAATTATACAATGTTGGTAGGTTAAAAATCAGTTAATGTGATTTTAACCAATTTTTTTATCTTCTAGTTTCACAATAAAAATCACACCAAAGAATGTGAAGTAACCCTCCTTATGATTTGGTCTGCATTTTCCTAGCGATTAGTGATTTTGAACGTTTTCCATGTGCCCCCGGACATTAGACTATCTTCTTTGGAAAAATGCCTCTTTAATCACTTCTGCCAATTTTTAAATTGGGAAGTTTGACTTCCTTGCTATTGAGCTGGAGTTCTGTACATACTGTGGGTATTAATCTTTTATCAGATATATTATTTGCAAGTATGTCCTCCCATTTCACTCTGTTACCTGTGTGCTGTAATATACAAAAGCTTTTTATCTTGATAGTATGATCGATTCCTCTTTTCTTTTTCTGTCTTGTTTTGATGTCATAACCAAGAAAACATTACGCACCCGGTGTGGCGAGGCTTCCCCCTCTGAAAGGAGGAGTGACAACTCTGTAGGGTGGATAACGGGCATCGGAGAAGCCCTCGGCCTAACACTCAACCCCCTTCCCCGATTTCCATCACTTCCCCTCCAGTTACCCTTCGTGGCTCCTCTGCTTGTTTCTGCTCTCAGAGCTGGGAGCTCAGTCAGTTCCGAGGCGACTGCGGCTAAGACTCGGCCAGAGGAAAGACAGCTCCCACGAATTTTGCGTTTTCACAGAGGGAAAGAAATCTGGAAATGAGGGTGAGGGGACGCGTGCCTGTGCTCCTGGCTCGTCTCTACGAACGTGGCAGAAACCTCCGTAGATGCTGAAGCTACAAATGCGAAACACCAGCGTGGTTCCCTGTTTGTCACCCGCTGGTCACCGAGGCCTTGAGAGCATCGAGCTGTGCTGTTCATAGTGGTTACCAGGGTCTTGCTACAAACAGGCTTGGTGAGGGTCGCCGTGAAGCCAAGCAGACCTCATCTGTAAGTGAGCGACATATTTATTAGCATCCCTCATAAACACTGATCTCTCGGAGGAGCTCACCACCCCGTGCAAAGGCAGATAAAACTGCTTTCCTTTCTTTAAAGGCTGTTTTCAAGTCATCAACTATTTGTGACATCAGACTGAGAAAGATTTTTTAAAAAAATCTTCAAGTTTTCGCAAGCCTTTTTATATGGTGTAATTGATATAATAAAACAAAGGTGTTTTCCCCATCTTCTAAGTGTGAAATCACATTGCTACAGATGCTCTTTCAAATCATTCTCCCTTCAAGAGATGGTGATTTTATTTCTCTACCATTGTCCCAAGGTAGCCACATCCCTCACAAATAGAAACACAGACATGCGCGCACACACACGGCCACACAGGCTGACAAATCACTGGTTCAGAGTGCGAGAGGACAGGGATGGTTTGGGAGGTTTATTGTTTGTCCTGTTTATGTCTCCGGGGATCCCAGAACTAACACAAAGAAAAGTTGATGTGCACATGAGGGACTGGAGAAAGCAACTGGAGAGCCATGAATGGAACTGGCTACCTGAGGCACCAGAAACCTGGAGACATTACAGGAGGCCGGGAGGGTGTTTGCGGATGACTGGCACTAGGGGGAAGGGTGAGCGGGAGGGGCCTGGCAGGGAAGATGGGGCACCCGCCAATGAGGGCACCTGAGGGTCCCCTTCTGCCACCCACTGATAGCCCCTGGGCCCCCTGTGCAGGTACAAAGAGAGGGTCCCTTCCTGTGGCCTTTGTGATGAAAATTCCAGAGAGGCTTAGAGACAAAGTAGAGCGACAAAACACACGCATGACTGAGCTTAGAGGAAGGCTCTCTAGGTCTGATGTGCTGAAGAATTTTCAAGAATAAGTCAACTGTGAAAATACGGCCACTGAGCCCTGCCGAGGTCAGTGTGAACCATTGGGGTCTGTGAGCAAAGGCTGCCGTGTAACCAGAAGCTGGTGGGTGGAAGCCCTAACTGAGGTGCCAGTTTTTCTCACAAGGGAGGGAGCGGGGGCAGGCTCGGGTGAGCGCCGCACCTCTGCAGGCCATCGTGCTGCGGCCCCGCGTCTCTGACTGTCCGTCTGCCGGTAGCGCCTCCCCTCACCCTCAGCGTCTGGGCATCCGCCTCGGGGCCCGCGGGGAGCAATGGAAGCCACCGTCGGGTGGGGTTTGTCCGGGGCTCTAGGAGCAGCACTGTTTTCATTCGAATCGGCCAATCCTTGGCTGGATACAGGGGCATACATAAGAGCAAAACAAAGGCAGAAAAATAGGAAAGAGAGACAGTGGGGCCAAGGAGCCCAGTGATCTCACGGGCTATGAATTAATCAGTGCGGGCAGGGGAGAAGCTTGTTGGATAATTCAGTGAGTATTCCACCAAGGGCGTATTTCACTATGTCCCCAAATTTATAAATACGCTCACTGCCCTCCCTAGAACCCCCCCCCCCAGATTTTACTCTCTAATGGCCACATAATAAAATGTAATATATAATCTTACACTACGCAGTAAATGGGGAAGGCTCGGCAGCACTGTCTTCCTCAGGAAATCTTGCATCATCGGGGATGCATATTCATTCCCACAATAAAGAGACACAAATCAACACGGTGGCCGAGCCGGCAAGGTGAGTGATGGCCTCGGCTCCTAATGAAACCAAACCATGAACGGCATTAGAGAGATTGATTGAAGTTAAGTTAGCTACCAGTGTGAGCCGGGGTACCCCAGGCTGTAATGAAACTGCCAGGGGTTATTTATGGAGACAAAGGGTTCAGGGTGTAAGTTCTGTCCAGCAGCCTCTTCGTACACGCATGCTTTGCTTTTCGCAGTGAATGAAGCAGCAGACGCCAGGTCTCGCTGGACTCCTCTGTCCCCGGGACAGGAGGCGTGTGACCCAAGCGTCTGCACCCAGCGCCTGGACCGGAAGGAAAACTGGTCACAGTAAACGTACTGTTGGCTTTGAGTAGGACAAGAGAAGGTGTCAGAATCAACACCGCTTGAAAAGCAAAACAAAACAAACACACGTATAAAAACAATGCCTTTAAACCAGCATAGAAGATACGTTTATTTTCAGTGTTTGCTAATATCGTCTAGGCCATGGATTCTCTCATAGAATCCAGAAAGGAGTACGGCAGAAAAACTAGTATTAATTGCATTCCCTCAAAGCACATCCGCTCCACACTCTGTTTTGGTTTTTTGATTGGCTGTTTGGTTGTTTTTTCCGATACAGTACTAGAAATTGAACCCAATGACTTCACACGTTATAAACCCAGGCTTAATTTTTTTTAAGAGACAGGATTTCACTAAGTCACTAAATTATCCAGGTCGGGATTAAATGTCCATTCCTCCTGACTAAGCCTTAGAGAGTGTTGAGATTATTAGCTGTGCACCAGTGTGCTGGCTGGAATGCCCATTCAATGGACACAAAAAGGAAGAAAGTTTTCTTAGGAAATGCTGCTAGAAAACAGTGCGGTTTCATACTTGCGTTAATCAGTGTTCTAGAAGGAAATAAATAGCATCCTCAAACTAGTTTTACGTAAGGATTTTATGAACACCTGTGTTCGTCAGCTTTCCATGGCTATGAAAAAAATACCTGGGAAAAACAATTTTAAGGAGGAAAAGTTTGTTCTGGCTCTTCAGTTCGGAGGCTTCAGTGCATGGTCAGCTGGCTCCACGGCCGTGGGCCTGCGGTGAGGCCGGCCAGGTCACGGCGAGTGGAAGGCGATCGTGATGCAGAGCTGCTCCCCCAGGCAGCTAGGAGGACGGAGAGGGAGAGAGACAGCCGGGGGCGGGGAGGAGGAGCTGCGGTCCCTGAGATCGTGCCTCCGCCGATGGCACATTTCAACACACCCGCATCTGATCGCCCATTTAGCTACGAGCTCATGAACCATCACATTCCTCAACCCGTCTCTATCTGATGTACAATTTTGGCTTCAAGATGAATATGGAAAAAAAAGGACAGAAGTACCCTGACAGACAAGACTCTTCCAGCATCTTGAGGAGCAGGATTTTGTGAACTACAGCACAGCCAAGAAACATCACCCCAGCAGAAAGTTGCCTTAACTTCCTGCCTGGTGGGCTCCGAGGAAATGGGGAAATGGTTCACAGGTTCTGTGGCCCAGGCCTGGCCCTTCTGAAAGGCCTGTCTCTGCAGAAAGTTCCTGTAAAATGATGCCCAGTGTCCTGGATACCTGAGCGACAGGCCCAGCAGACACAGCAGCAGCAGCTGAGAGCCCAGCACTTCATGTCTACGGAGAGGAGAGAGGCCCGCAGAGAGCGGAGGATGGAGCGGAGGAGTTCGCGTTGTGTGGCACCAGCAGAGCCTCCCAAGACAGGCCCTGGGACAGCGACTCGGCTTGTGGTTTGCATGGGACCTGCTCACGGCAGGAAGACATGAATAAACACAGTGATGCGAGCTGCGCACAGGGACATCTCAGAGCTGACTCGCTGGGCACGCAAGGGACAGAGCCCCTGCTCGTCCGGTCTTATTCGCCCTCCTACGACAGTGGCTCTCATAGGCATTTCCAGGTCGCTGCCACCCGTGCCAGACCCTGAGGTGCCAGAGGAGCGGCGGAGAGGGGACACGGGGCTGCTCCCGGAACTGCAGGTGACTCGGGCGGGCTGAGGAGCCAACCCGTGGCGCTCGGCCTATTCCCGCTCGGCGCCCTGAGAACACTGGCTCTGACGCCGGGGTGAGTGGTCGGATGAGGCCGTCAGAGCTAGCCGGCCGCGGAGACGGCAGACGCAGGGTGGAAACTCGGGAGTCTTTGCTGATGTCATCTGACCTCCCCCGCTCTCTCCCCGGACGGTGCAGCAGGCTGAGAGGGCTCCTGATTTCTAGGGCTCTGGTAACGAATTGCCACAAACTGCCACTTAAAACAGGCACCCGCGTCTCAGGGCTCGGAAGCCCCGTCGCCCAAACTCAAGGCCGCGGTGGAGCCGTGAGGTCTCAGAGACTCTGGGGGTCTCGCACCCTCCTCTCCTGTTCCCAGCTTCTCCTGGTCGCCAGCGCCCGCCGCTTTTTGGCTTGTAGACCTCCGTCCTCTCTCTCCCTTCACCGTCACACAGTGTTTTCTCCGCGTGTTTCCTCTGTCTGTTTTTTTGTTTTGAGACAGGGTCTCGCTTTGTAGTCCAGGCTGGCCCTGAGCCCACTATGGTGCCCAGGCAAGCCTCAAACTCAGCAATCCTCCTGCCTCTGCCTCCCGAGGGCTGGGATGACAGGCGTGAGCCACCACGCCCGGCATCTCACCGACATTTGGCATTGCCAGTGCTTTGGATCTTTGCCATTCCAGATGTTCCAAGTTAATCTTGTCACTTAAATATGCCTTTATCTGATTATGTGACGCAGACAATTTTTAATACATGTGAGTCCTCTGTATATCTTCTTTAGTAAAGTGTCTGTTCATGCTTTGCCATCATTTTTAATTAGTTGCTTTATTATGATTCAATGGAAATGTTCTTTGTATATTTTGGATAACAGTTTTTTATCAGAAGCATCTTTTGAAAATATGTTTTCCCCATCTGCGGCTTGTCTTTTCATTCTTTTGTCAATGACTTTTGCAAGGCAGAAAACTGTAGCTTTAATGAAGTCTCATTCATCAACCCTCATTCCTGAGTCATGGCTCCACTTTGATTATATTTCAAAACTCTCCCCAAAGTCATGGTCACCAAGATTTTCTACCAGTTATCTTCTAGGCAGTTTATTGCTTTTTGGGCCACAATTAGGTGTGTGATCCAGCCTGAGTTAATTTTGGTGAAGATTTAAATTTTCATTAGATCCCTTTTTGTTGTTTTCTTTTGGTACCTGCCAACCAATTTAGAGCCGAAGCTCAGTCAGTACCACGGGGTGCAGCCTCAGTGTCTGGTGAAGTAAAAGAGATGTTTGGGGTTCCCCCAGCAATTCCAGTCTCTGTGCAACTGAGAACTTTAATTTCATCTTATGGAGCAGTGCCCTGCAGTGTTATGGCTGTACATTCATTGGTAAATGTTTAATTGTATATGTCTAAGATATATGTCTAAGTACATATATTAAATATATGCGATTTGGGGCATAAAGTATAAACTGTTTTGTGTGTACCAAAGTCAATGTCAGATGCACAAATGGAAATGTATGAAATAGAAATAAAGTCTAAAAAAGAAAAACATTCTTTAAACTTATTTTAAATTTACTTCTGGCATCAGCCAAGTCTTTGGTTCCACCACTAAGCATGACATTAGTCATACCTTTGTGAAAATTCAGTGGCAGAAAATGACAGGTGCTGACTGGTGTGCGTGATGGGCTCCTGGCAGCAGCGGGCCGGGCCAGGGCGGCCCGGGGAGTGGGACGCCTTTGCCTCTCACTGACTAGGCTCTGACCGGGAACTCACGGAAATTCCAAACGTTTTTGTCCTTAGAAATGCGGGTACCTATTCTCTAATAGAAATGCAATAAATTTCTGCGCTATAGAAAAGAAAAACATAGTTTTTTATCCTATAAATATCACCTACCTCTGCAACTATGCACAAGTTAATATTCCACACTCACTGTACATATGTTTACTCCTCTCATTTTTCTTTAATCATTTTATAAGGTTTCTCATCAATTAATAAATTACACTTGATCTTAGCCAAAGGGCCGAGAAATGATCTCAATTAATAAATTAGATTCAGGGACATACATTCATTTGAGATACAAGTATAAAAAGTCATGATTTTTCTTTTACATTATCTACTACCAAATTAAAATAAACACGGTCTTTTAAAAAAATCTTTGTTTAGACTTTTATGATTCCTCTTAAGTGTTGTTTCTAAAATAAGTTAACCTGGAGAGCTGGCTGAAATGGACACTATAGCTGGAAAATGCATTTCATAGGAATAAATTATTCCAAATTGAAATTCTAATGGTCACTTTTCAATTCTATCACCAGTAATGTACATTTTTTATTTAAAAACTCTTTTCTTCATTATTAATCCATTATTGTTGAACCCAGTATGGTTTTACATAGGACTGTGTTTGTGTATGTATAAAATCAAATAGGTATTTATCTCAATAAAGCTGTGCTTTTAAAAGATTTTAAAATGAGTTAGAAATTGTCCTTCCCAACTTTATAAATGCATATGTGAAAATTACTGTAGCTTTAACACTTGACTTGGTTTTAAAGGAAAAAAATTATAATGCTGAAGATATTTTCAGATACTGATTTTAAACACTTCTTCCATAGAACAAATTTCATTCAAAAATATTTATTTTTTCCTATCATAATTAAACCATCGTTTTTACCACGAAGGAACCAGATAAGTAGTATATTAACATCTTTTTAAAAACTATCTACTGGGTAATATAATTCTGACTGCTGCTTTTCATCACAAAAAGGCCAACAATTTTGCAAAAGAAAAAATACACGTTACAGGCTGAATTGTGTCATCCACAGATTTGAAAAGGATGAAATTTCAACTCCCTAGAGCTTTGGAGTATAACGTCTTTGGATAAAAGGTTTTCATCTTGCTGGGCATGGTGGCTCACACCTGGCATCCCAGCCCTCGGGAGGCAGAGGCAGGAGGATTGCTGTGAGTTCAAGGCTACGTAGTGAGCTCAGGGCCACCATGAACTACAAAGCGAGACCCTGTCTCAAAAAAAAAAGGTTTTCATCTCACCAGACTGATGCCCCGCTAAGAGGATGAATGACGACCACAGACACACGGTGGCAGAGTCTCAGGGCCACGGCAGCTGCCTGCAGGCGAAGCTGGCAGCCCTCGACCTCTCCGACCCTTCCAACACCTTGCTCTTGGACCTTGAACCTTTAGAAATAAATTTTGCCAGTTTAAACCGGTCAATCACTGGTATTTTGTTGTGGAAGCCGAGACACTAATACGAGGCACAAATCCCCCTTTCACTTGGCCAGTACCTTTCGATGCTTTGTTACGAGAAAGCCACTCACCATCCTGTGCTTGTTTTTTCTGGATGCATTGTGGTAGAGACCACACTGTATGGAATCACTCTCATAACCGATAAATCTCCATAACCAGGCAGATTTAAAGTACGTCACCCACGCAGGCCAGTGCGCTACGGTCCACTGAGTCCCAGCGGCCCCCACTGTCAAGATCTCTGTTGCAGAATTAGGATTTTTTTCATCTCTGACATCATGATTGACTTAAGGTGAGGATTCAGGACTCCCAGAGTCAAACCATATAATAAGGAAAGCTCAGTGTCCTTCTTTGCCTTTAGGATGAAAGGGAAATATAAAGAAAACTTTCTATGTCTCCTAGCCTTATCTTTTGCAGTCTTGCAATTCCTGCCCTGTGCCCTGGAGATTTTACAACAAACCGTGGGTCCCCTTGAAATGCTTAAGTAAAGGAGACGCGCTGGACAGGGCCTGCGGAGTGGCTCTGTGGGAAATGCAGTGTGAACGCGGAAAGAGAATGAAGGCCGAGAAGCTGACGCGATGCTACAACAGAAACGACATGAGTGGGAAATGCAGGGCGTTAGGGGCGTAGGAAGGTGGAGGCGCCCAACCTGTCAGAGGGTCAAGTTGACTGGAGTTAAGGAGCAGATTAACCGTGCAGCGGGAAGAGAAGATGTATTAATGCTAAATAGTATTAGCATTTGGACCCGCGAGTTCTGAGCGTGGGGAGCGGTGTGAGCGGTGAGATCATTAAAAAGATATTTTAAATGTCATGCAAGAAATTATTTTGAAGACAAGGAAAATCATGATTTCCATTCTATTTATGCTGCATTAGAGGCACTTTAGAATGTCTACCTAAAATTGTCTACCGGGAAGTAGGAAATCTGGTTCTGAAGCTCGTACAGGAAGGAGAAGCAGAGTTTGCTTCTTGTTTAAGAGTACCGAAGGGGTGCGGAGGAAAGAGGCGGAGAGTCCCGACTCTTACAGATCCAGGGAAACCTTCCCTTTCCTTGGTGTGTCAATCCACAGAGGCGGAAGTGAGCCCCACCCAGGACCCGCTTGGTCTGCAAAACAGCTGGCAAAGTAGGTCTGGGAGCGAGTGAGAGGAGTCTCACCCCTATGACAAAGACTAAGAGTATCTCGGGCTGGGGATTTAGCTCAGTGGTTCCAGTGTCTACCTGGCAAGCACCAGGTCCTGAGTTCGATCCCCAATACCACATACCACAGTGCCGGGCATGGTGGCTCATGCTGTCATCCCAGCACTCGGAAGGCAGAGGCAGGAGGATTGCTGAGTTCGAGGCTTCCCTGAGCTACATAGTGAGTTTGGAGCCAGCATGAACTACAAAGTCAGACCCTGTCTCAAAAAAAAATGTCTGAGGTCTGTGTGCCAATCCTCGTACTTTTTCCTGTAACTCCTCCCCCATCATCTCTGCAGGCCCTGGCGTGCCTAAACCAAAGTTAACCTGCCCCTGGATAAAAGAGCTGATTTTGTATGTTTCAGGGAACTCACCAACACCAGTAAAGCAAGAGCCGTGGAGCGGATGGATGCAAGAAAGAGAATTTGAGGCTTTTGAAGTGGGATTCGTTCTGTATCATTTCAGCCAAGACCTCGAGATCATAGGAGCCAGCGGGTCTCATGTTCCGAAGCAAAGTGAGAGGGCTGCTTAGGCAGAAATCTCACAGAAAGTTCCAAAAGATGGTTGGCAACCTCTTGTCTAACATGTCTCTTTGGATCTAAGAAGCTGAAAAGCCCAAGACAGGAATTTTCTCAGGAGTCATTGGAGTGTTGTAGCATTTTTCATTTTTTTCTAACGGGAACACAGAGAGGGTCCTCCGCACCCGGACTGTCATCTTCAGAGAGACCACTCAGGGGGCTTGACAGGCGGCCTCAGAGTGTGGGGCGCGTAGCTGGTGCCTGGCAGAGTCCAGGAAGCTGCAGGTCAGCGCTGCGTGGTCGGTGGAGGCGTCAGGGCGGAGTGAAGTCTGCTCGCAGGGAGCTCGCTGGGCAGCGCAACGGCAGCAGCAAAAATGCTGTGAATGTTTAAATGTAAAAGTACGGATGAGGGTGAAAGCCACACTTCGCTCATCTCCTTCACTTCAGACTCTCCCACCAGTCCTGCCCCTGTGTGAAGCAGTTCTGGAAGAATTTTCTCAGCCACGTCCAATTGCTCTGTCTTCACGGCCGCAATGTCCTGAATCAGTTAAGAGCATTATCTTTCATGGTGATTTTGATTTGGGGGGAAAGTCAGAGGTCAGACCGAACCAGATTGAGTGAATAAGATAGATGAGGGCCCGTTATCTTGTTTTTATTTGACAGAAACTGCCAAAAACCGTTTTGAATCAATGCAGGACAGCAGGCAGCCATGAAAAAGACATTTTATAGTAAAAGGGAGTTTCTAGAAATGCTTGAGACAGTGGCAAATATAATGACATAAGTGTGTTTAAAGTGAGGGGATTAAAGGCAGTGTGTCTTTTACCGCCATTTTTATGTAAGCATTTGCCACTTCTTTGATCGTATCACATACATTTCTACCAAGAGTTAGAGCAGAATAGCCCGGCATGTCTTAAGGATCAAAACAAGGCCACGTGGAGAGAGACATCTCATCCCGTCACCGTCTTAAACCCCAAGAGAACCTCTCAGAGGGGTGATGCGAGCCCAGCTGGGGAGAGGCCCAGCCAGGCACGCACTGCGCAGGGGGACAGCCCTGGGGGTGAGCGGCTCCGCGGACACACACGGCGACAGTCGGCGCGGACCCCGGACAGCCAGATCGGTGCCGGTCGTACGTCGGCCCCGCACAGGGAAGGGCTTGCTGGTTTAATCTCTTCACCTACGGTGGTGAGGAGGGCAGGAAGAGGAGAGAGAGAAAGAGGGAGCGGGGAGAGCGAGATGCAGGAGCTAGAGAGGCAGCAGAGGGCGAAGGAAGGGAGAGGAGCTTTGAATGACTGGCGTCATTGCTCAGTAAAAGTAGGAAGGTGGGTTGACAATTTATTGCCAATTCCTTCTCTCTGGCGCCTCGGGAGCTCAGCCGTTCCTCTTTTTGTTTTCACCAGGCACCACAAAAGGACTGTTGTGCGACACACATATCCCGGCCACAGCAGTGCCCTGCACCTAAGCGGCTCTCCAGTGCTTTCAAGCCGCAGCTTGTACTCTGCAGATCAGCAGCCGCTGGCGTATAATAGCAGAGCAGCGTGAGATACCGAAACTTCTCCCTGTTTCCAGTGCCCAGCAAGGGCGAGGCACTGTGCCAGGTAATCTCAGGCATATTCACCCAGTGATGCTCAGCACACTGGTGAGAAGATGGCACTGTGCTGGGCCCTGGGAAACTGAGACTGGGAAGCGGGAAGCCCAGGGTTAGGGACCAGCAGAGACAACATGTATGTGGGTAGCGAGGTGAGTCCCAGCCCACACATTCGGCTCCACGTTCGATGAGCTGCAGCGCGGCTTCCTCAACGGCCCTGACGGATGCACAGCACCCCGGGAGGCCTGCGCCCCTCTTCTGTAGGTCATCACCTGTGAAACAGATTTCCCCAGGAAGTCGACGTTGTCAAACAGGTCCAAGTGAGAGTTACTTCTTTCACTGAAAACTGATTCTCCCCTCACCACGAGCCCTTCCTCGTTGAGTAAGGGGGGGGACCCCTTGCTTGGCGGAGTTTGCTTGAAAAGAGTTTTTTGCTTCAGTCCAAGTCCCAGATCTTATCGCTGAAGGATCCGAGTCCCGGGAGAAGGACAACTTACTGAAAATCTTCAGAGCACTACTCCTTCCTGGGCTGTCGTATTTAGTTATATAATTACGTTGCGAAATAAATAGGCTGTGATTTGCCCAGCTGCACCTGACAGTCAATCGGACCTCGCGTTCTACCTCGGTTCTGTCGGGACAGGCTCCCAGCATTCCGCACCCGCATCGCGGGCTTCTCACGAGCAAGGGAAGTGGCGGCGTTTTAGCAACGAACTTCGTGAAGCCCTAGCCGTGGTCTGCGTATCAGAAGGTCTCTGCCTCCCGTGCCCATCGGTTCTTAACATCCTGCAAATCCGCACCGCTTCTCTAGTTCCTCTCCGAGTCACGGTCTCAGAGTTTGAGACCCACACAGCGATATTCCTCCCGCCTGACCCTTCTGCTGCTCCAGCCAGATTGGAATAAATAGCTTCATGTAGTTAATTTGTAGTTTCCGTTCGGCAAATGCATCTTTCCGAGCAGCCTAGAGCAGTCGCGTGTTGGGGACGGAGGGGAGAGGAGAGCCTTGAATTCTGAGTGAGCCTGCAGGAGGAGAGGAAGGCAGACAAAGCGGGAGGAGAGAAGGAAGAGTCCAGCGCCTTCCCAGCACTTTCCAGACGAGCTCCCTGCCAGACCCACCGGGCAAGCGCCTGCCCCTTCTGTTGTCACGGCGGCACAGCTGCTGGCCAGCAAGAGGGGCCGCCGTGACACCCTCTAACTATGGGATCCACAGGCACTGGCAGAATTACACCGGGAGGCACGTAAGTTTCAGAATGTACATGGACTGAGGGCGGCTGTGGGGTAGCAGGCCCACCTCTCCCCAAGTCGCCACCATTCTCTAAGTCCCTCAGCGTCACTCCTTGCTGTAAACACACAGCCTGGGCGCTTCGGTAGGTGTGCGCTGTGGTGCCCGCTGTGCGCACAGGGGGCACTGCAGCCGGGTGTGCCGCCAGCACTTACTGCGCAAGCCGCGCTCCACGCAGAGCTGCGGATGTGCTGCTACAGGCAGCTCCCCCACACCTGGGGTGCGTCGCCCCCGTCTCAGAGGGAGAACAGGGGTGCTGTGTGCTTGATTTCTCATCTCTATGCGACCGTTTCTGTGCAGCTCATTGCTCTGGCCATGCTCTGGTTTCTACTCACGAGTAGAAGCTTTGCACATGCTCTACTCGATCTCCGCTGCTTCTTCAGTGCCAGCTTCTTGTTACCGAGCGGCATTTGACTCTCGTCTCCAGCTGTAACCCTCTCTGCGCTGCACCCACGAGCTGAGCACCCCACTGCGCAGCTTTGTGTCTCGGTGTGATGTCTCTGGCTGTCCTGAACCTATGTGTTTGTGCAGCGATGGCAAAAAGGAAGAGTTACACACTGATCTGCAGCACAGCTGGGAAGTAGCCGTGGTAATACCTCTTTGAGGTATTTGCAGTTAGCTATTGCTGAGTAACAAACCATCTGAAAACAACAACCAGCGGCTTAGTTCACAGTTCTCCGGTGAATTTGCCCCCAAACGTGAGCTGTGTTCAGCTGGAGAGTCTTGGTCCCTGCTGACCTGGTCCAGGGGTGCTCAGGGGTCTGTAATCACTTGATATCGATCAGTGAATCACTGGCTGGCTCTGCGGTGGTCTGCATCGGGATGACTTGTCTTTCTTCCATCTTCTTCAGTGTCACCTCCTCCCTTTGCTTGGAGGTATTGGCATCTCCTCATTTTAAAAATCCCATAAGAGTCTTAGTGAAAGTGGAAGGATTTCAGTCACACTAACTTCCTTCTTAGGCTTGTCACAGAAAATAAACACATTACCTCGTGCTAGCTGGCCAAGCCTCTTATCTCTAGTTAGTGTTTGAAAGAAAGTATGGGTATGTGATCCAACTATAACCTGTTATAAACCTCCACTGGACTCAGGCATGGCAGTGGACACCTGTCATCCCCGCACTCAGGTGGCTGGAGCAGGAGGATCACTGTGAGCTCAAGGCCAGTATGAGCTACATAGTTAAGAGCCAGGCTAGCCTGGAATGCATAGTGAGACTGTCTCACAAAGCCAAAAATAACTTTCAGAGAGAGAGAGAGAGAGAGAGAGAGAGAGAGAGAGAGAGAGAGAGAGGGAGAGGGAATAATTAGTAAGAAGAAAGGTTATTCTCTCTTCTGCGTTGTAAGTTCAGTAATATAAGCCTGGAATAGGCTCTGGTCGTCAGCCTTCTCCCTCACAGGAGAAATCTCTGAGCTCTAGAATGGAGAAGAACGAAGGCAGAGAGAGAGGGTGTCGAGAAACAAGCCCTTTCCCAAACTTTGGCATGAGGCCAAGCCTTTGCTGTCCCATCTGTGACTGTGGTTTGGTGACATCATAATACATGAGCCAAGTTTGGGATTTTTTCCATTTGTCGTGAACTGTGCTAGACCCAACAGTAAAGAATCAGAACAAACGTGGCTGAGTCCATCCATGCCCTTCTGGAGGAATAAGGCTATAATGCCCCCTTTGATTGTACCTTCCTAGTTTCTTTAAAATGCCAGAGAGAGCCTGTGTCCAAGAAAGACAGTCTACATTTTGGAAAAAGAGTAACAATAATTTCTTATCACTACCCTTGTAGCGGGGAGAACTTCCAGCTCTCGGCCTCTAAACTGCTTCCTGCTGCAAGCTGGAGTTGTACAAAATACAATGCAACGACCACTCTGCCTCCTTTTAAGAACTAGGGAGAGCTTCTGCACTACCAAGCTGAACAAGACCATTATCGCTGGATACTAGGCAGGAGAAAATTCAAAAGGCCGAGAAAAGAAAGCCAGAGCAACACGACTTTCATTTGGCACAAAGAGGTGACAGTCCCCGGCTAGAGATGATACAACAGCAGTTCTCAGGTCCTGAGCCACCTGTGGGTTTGGACACCGCAGAGGGTGGCCAAGCTGGAAGCGACTGAGACTCACTAGGCCTCTCTCAGGGAAGGCGACTGTGCTAGGCGGAGGCCCCTTGCAGTCTGCCTCCAAATGGTGATCTGGAAGTGGAGTGAGGAGTCCAGGCCACAGCAGTAGCCATAATCCGGAGAAACAGGCTGTGAGAAAGCAACCAGAATAGCCTGTAGAGAGCTCCTTTTCTGTCTCCTCCCTCTCTATTTCCAAGAGCAGAGAAAGGAGAGGACCTGGGAAGGAATAAGGAAAAGGCTGGCCACACCCACCCGTGTTAGAAAGAGGCAAGAGTTTTCTACCGGAAGGGAGTGAATCTTAGTCCTTGAAAGTGATCAGGAAGTTATGAAATCTGTCTAGAAGGTCACTGAGTAAGTGGGCTGATAATATATTGCAAATTCCAGGACACTAATGAGAGTCAAAGGTGCACTATTTATAATTGCTTCGGGACAAAGGTGGAGGCGGCACACTCCCTGGCGAGTGGCGTGTATGTCTCGATGCCCTTGCAAGGGCAGCTTAGTGGGGCACAGCTGTTAGCAGACTTTGGAAAAATAAGAGTGCTTTGGGCTTATATTGCAAATTCAGTTCTGAAGTCCATTAATGTCCACTTAGAAATTTTTATCTGCATTATACTTACTTTGAGCTAAGATTTCTGTCACAACAGAAAAGCCTCTTGGGCCATCGTGCAAACACAGAGATAATTAAGAAGTCAGTATTAAGCCGGAAGTAAATACCGAACGCTATGGGGGTGAGGATGAGAAGGCCCGCCCCGTGCAGGAGATCCCAGAAACTTTCCAAAGTAAGAAACCCTGGGATACACCTTTAGGTAAAAGTGGAACACACCGGAGTGGGCAGAAAGGTTGAGCAAGTTGAAAGGGAAGCAAAGGAAGAAGGATGTGAAGATACAGGTGCTGCAGGATTTTCCTGTAGATGGGACCCCAAGGCCTTTTCCCTGGAAGCAGTTTTATTCGATCTGGCAGCTTCATATCCAAAGGGTAAATGCTGAACATGGCGTAGTCACATCGCTTTGCACAATTTTTGAGTTTTGTCAGAATTCACCTTTAGGACTATTGGCTAGGTCGAACTACAGTTGTATAATCTGTTGCAGGTTCATTATAAATTGATTTGTCAGAACTTCTGTGGGTGATGACCGCCCTGGCCTTTCTGCGTCCTCCACAAGCTTCCCTTGACATACTTGAGTTTCCCAGGCCTGCCACTGTCTCTGTATCTTTCTAGCAGGACAAAATGTCTATCGTACAAGATCCTCTCCTAGCAAAAGTATTGATATTTA
The DNA here is from genome assembly GCA_004025085.1 of Thryonomys swinderianus. Classification (NCBI taxonomy): domain Eukaryota; kingdom Metazoa; phylum Chordata; class Mammalia; order Rodentia; family Thryonomyidae; genus Thryonomys; species Thryonomys swinderianus. The sequence goes on along the minus strand of PVIC010000346.1, from coordinate 69,244 downwards.
TAACTTTTAAATAAGTTTTTCTCCATCCTATGTACTATAAACTTCTCTGCAACAAACAGGGGCTGTGACTACTAGGATTGTGAAGCATCCTTCTCTCCTTTTTCCTTTGGTCTCAGATTGTTACAGTTTTAAATTTGGCCAGCTGTCAACAGAATTCCAAGTAACCTCGAATGAGTGCTCTGATTTTTTAAAAATTCTTTATTGGTACAATTTATATACATAGCACAATCACACATAGCATCGGGGAATTTGTACCAATATATGACACAAGTTAATTCTCATTTTTATCCATATCCCTACCCACCCACACCTCCCCACCCCCTATATACATGCTCTTTTACTTTCTTTCAGAATCATATTTATTCCTTCCCCTCATTACATTCCCACACCAAATTTCCTTTGGAAACTTCCCATTCTGCAAAAACTGTCATGCTTTCTAGAGCTCATTGGCATCTACAGGTGCTCATATCAAAGACAAGATCCAGTATTTGCCTCTCTGTGATTTATTTATTTCACTTATTAGTGTGTCCTGCAGGTGTATCCATTTGCACATAAATGAATCAATCTTGTCATTCTTTATGGGAGAATAATACTCCATTTTATAAAAAAAAAACACATCTTCTTTATCCACTCTCTAACTGATGGGCATTTGGGTTGTTTCCAAGATTGAGCTATCACGAACTGAGCTGCTATGAACGAGGGTGTACATCTGTCTTTCCAAAGTGATTTTTTAAGTTCTTTTGGGTATATTCCTAGCAGGGGAATAGCAGGATCAAATGGGGACCCCTAGTCCTGTTTTCTGAGAAATCTCCACAATCTCCACAATGGTTGCACAAGTCTACAATCCCACCAACAGTGGAGAAGGGTTCCTTTCTCCCCACAGCCTCACCAGCATTGACTGTTGGTTGATTTTGCAATAGCGGCCATTCTTTGGGGAGTGAGATGAAATCTCAGTGTTGTTTTCATTTGCATCTCTCGAATGACCAGAGATGTTGAGCATTTCTTCATATGCTTCTTAGCTGCTTTGACTTCTGCCTCTGAGAAGTGTCTGTTCATTTCAGATGCCCATTTTTGAATTGGGTCTTTGAACTTGGGGAGGCTGATCTGTTTAAGTTTTTTATATATTGTAAATAATAGCCCTTTGTCTTACAAACAGCTAGTGAAGATTTTTTCCCGTGTTGTTGGTTGTCTTTTAGCAGTGCCAGTGACTTCTTTTGCTGTGCAAAAGCTTTTCAGTAGGATGAGATCCCATTGGGTGATTCTTTCTGCTAGGTTCCCATCGCGGAGGGCTGAGGCCTGCCCGCCAGCCCGCCCCACCCCGGAGCGCGCAGACGACTCGGAATGGACCCGGGCGCCATCCGGTTTCCGCCGCTGAGTGCTCTTATTTTAACACCTGCAGAAAGCAGACAAAAGAGCAAGTTGACCCAGTAATTGTTGTTTAAGAATTTACAATCCCTAAGAAACATTTTAAGCATATTAATTCAATAATGTGTGTTTGTATGCGAATGTGACAGATGCCAGGAATCAACCCAGAATCATAATAAGAGCCCATTGTGACAAATATTGCCGAATTGGTAAATTTACTTTGGGCATCCAATTTAAGTTGGTATTTGTTATTGAATTAATATAATAATCCCACAGATCTAGGTCTTACCAGATCTGGTGGGAGCTGCTTCCTGGGCCTCCGGGTTCTGTGTGTACCTGGAGCTCTTACACAGGTGTGCCAACAGGGCCCAACCTTCCCCACAGATCAAATGGTCCACTGGTGCCAGGTAAGGTCACGTCTCCCAACAACACTTGGAGGTACAGATTCCAGTGACAAAGGAGGTAGAAATACATCTCTGAACCTGGCCATGAGCCCCCGGAAATGTGATGAGATCTTCATGTAGAAAGTTAAGACACCGAGTCCTTTCTCCCAGGGAGCAGCTTTACTGGAGCTGGCACTGACTCAGCAGCTTCAAATCCAGAAGCTGAGTGTGGGACATGCCATAGTTGTACAGTTCTGTGCCTTGGTCTCCTTATATGGGCACACAATAACATTTTACAGTTTGCTTGGGTGTCATTAACATCTACAGTGTAGTTGGGTATGATTTATGTTTCAGAGTTATATCAGAACTACACATGTTTTCACAGAGGCTGATATCATTACATCGGAAAAGTTCCTGCCCAGACACAACAGCAAGAGCCCTGCCACACAAGAAGGGTGATTTATTGAAGACAAAAGTGGAGCCAAGAGCAGTGCCATGTACTTGGAATTCCAGAATTAAAGGGCTTGAGGAGGACAGTACTTGAGTCTAGGGATTCAAGACAAGTCTATGCAACACAGCAAGAGTCTGTCTCAAAAGTAAAATACAAAAGAGATGAATTCGGTTAATATATAAAACAGGGACAAAAAAAAATCCTACTTCCCAGAGTAACTCTGTCCTTTGTGTATTTATAAAATAAAGTTTTATTGTGTATAATCAGAACCACTATCTTACATACTATCTGTGGCTGTTTCCACACTGCATATTGCAAACATATTTTACCTGTTATCTGTGGCAGCATAATTCAATGGCCTGGGAATCTGAAATGATTTATTAATCAAACTTTCACAGGAAATATTTGCCGCCCTCTGATCTGGAGCCCTGAGTAGTCGAGCAGTTGCCCCCCAGCCCTGCCCTGTGGCTCACCATCAGTTCTAGGACAGGCATGTATACCAAAGGCTCACGGCCCTCTATTGCTGCTACACAGAGGTCTTCCAGTCCACACTCCTGTCGCCTGAGCTTGGCTGCACCCTGTAGCAGTGAAGACAGTTGTGGATGTCAGAGGCAAGCCTAAGGACACTGCCTCCAACACCCTGCTCCCTCAGCCCCTTTTCGTCGGTTTGTTGCCACAGAAGCAAATCTAGGGAAGCAGACTGAGAGGACCCAGCGCAGGGAGTGACCCCACTTCCTCTCCTCTTACGAGGGCGTCGCCCCATCATGGCGGCTGCATCTTCACATGCTCATTTAACCATCTCCTGATGGCCCCTCGTCCCAGTGCTGTCACATGGGCGATGGAAACTTCAATGTCACTTTTAAGAAGAAACACACTTTCATTTCATCACACAGTGGGTAAATAAAATATCTTTCTAAAAATACTTTATCCTTATTTTTGTTCAGAAGTTTGTTGTATTTGTTAATTTGTTTTTAAATGAGGGTTACAATAAGCTTCAAGATTTACTACTTATCCTCTCTGTCCCTTCCCTTGAGTCTCAGGTTAACTTCCCTATTACAGCGAACGAAGAAAAAAATACATGTTAAATGTGATTTTGCTTAACCTGAAGATTTATACAATAAATTAAAACTGATTATCCGGGCTTAGTGTTATACTGCACTGAAAGCACCGGGCTGCTCAGGTGTGAACGGTAGGGAGGCTGAGGTCCAAGGAGTCACAGAGCTTGTCCGGCTCACACAACATTTTAGTGATGGATGGAAGGTGACTGAAGGTAAAGCAGAAAGCTGGGTTTCAACAGAGTGAGTTTATTTTTTCAATAGACAAAATACAGGAAGTCAGTTGTATGCATGCATTACCCCCCACCAGTGTACCCAGCAAGCATATCCAGCACCGATGATTTACACTTCTGAGTTATACTCCCCCCTGGGGGAACCTCCCAGCATGCATTGCAGCCAGCCTCTGCCATGTCTCAAGGTTAAAAGAGATAAACACGTCCTCTTGCTGCTTACCTGATTGGCTTTTTAGGCCCCTCCCCATTTCCGGGTCACAAGGTGGAGACGACGCATGACTTTAGTTCTGGGAGGGCCCTCCGAAGGGCTACTCCCTAGAAAGCTTCCCACGTGCCCAGCAGCATTTCAGCCTGTACACAATACACACAGGCGTGTTACTGTTACTTTGATATATTGCACTGGAATGAGCTGTATGTTTTATACACACGCAGAGCCATAAAACAGTATTATAAATAATGTGTAAAGACAGAAGTAGACGCTTTAAAATATTTATTTCATTGCCATTACCGATACATCTCATATTTATGCTTTAGAGAAACTAGAAAGAATGAATCCAATCTTTCGGTACTAGATGACGATATGTTTCAAATAGTGCTAAATCCTGCAGGGCCACAGTATCAGATTCAGCACATTGGTCTTGATAAGGTATCCATGCTCATTTATTCGTGTTGCATAGGCTGAGCAAATACAACAATGCAAGCCTTTCCAGAAAACCCTGTTCATAGCTGCTACCGTTTGGGTCTAGGGTGCCTGAAAGGGCACACGTGTGAAAGGGTTGGTCCCCAGCCACCGGCACTACTGGACGGTGGTGAAAGCTACAAGGGCTGGAGTGTAGCAGAAGGAAGTAAGGTCACGGTGAATACACACTTGAACTTGACGTTGAGACCCAGTCCCTTTTCGTGCTTTTTTGCTTCTTGGCCACCATGAGGTGAGCAAACCACCTGGGTCCTATACTCCCACCATACACACGAGCCTCCACAGGGCACCACAGCCAGATGACCACAGACTGAAACCTCTCAAACCAGCAGCCAGTAGAAATGCAGGTGTTTTGTCATAGTGACAGAATGCTGACTGACGTGGTACCTGAGCCGTCCTTGGGATGTATAATTACTCTGCAAAGAGGCAGTAAAAGTGAAATTTCTTTATATATGATTTCTTAGTTACCACCTGGATTCTAATTAAAATTCACTTTGGTATGTGTAATAGCATCAGATAATGTTATCCTACTCTCATTATGTAATAATTACATCTGTGGCTTTTGCTTTTGGTTTTAATTAGCTTCCACTGTTCTCAACAGATGACATAGAACAACCAACGTAAGTCATTTTTTAAATAATAGACAAAAGCTTAAGGGACCAGGAAAGCCTTCAAAGGTAATTAGCTCCCCAGGAATAAAATGTCAATGACTTTGGTGAACTTGGTCTCATTTCATTCATTCTCTTTTCTTCTATCTTTTTTTCTCATTTTTCAGCACTTCCTATAAATGGGTCACTGTAGAGAGACTTTATGAATATTTTGTAAAAGTAAATACCTGGGGTAATTTCACATTCCTGTCACTGGGGGAGGAATATCGTGGCACATTTTCCCAGCTCCATTCGTTTTCCGTCCTTGTCATGGAAGGCTGGAAGGCTAAGCGGGCAGTGCCAGATGTGGGTATCACTGGAAGAGAAGCCCCCAAGAGTCCACAGCAGTGCCCAGCTCACGAGCTGGTGTGGAGTTACTGAAATGGGGAACATAGGGGCATGCGGTACCCACAGTGCAACTAAATGGAAACAAAGTGCTGGAAGCTGTAGCTGCCACAAAAGCAGGGATAAGAGCAGGACCAGAATCCAGAAGCAAAGCTAGGCAGGCGACAAGTGCAGGCTGAGCTAGTGCAAAGCGGTCAGGAGAAAGTGAGCGAGGCGTCACGTGCCTCGGTCGACAGGACTGCTGGGGTCGGGGCCGATGCCGGAGCCTGGTGTGAAGTGTGGGTACAGGTCAGAGCCGAGGGAAGAGGGAGCACCCAGTCTTCAGAAGAATTCTCAGCGATCAATAATCAGGCATAGCCAACTCCAGGTTCAGGGTTGGCAACGCGAGGAAACCTTCTTACAAGTCCACTCTCTCGGCCTCCACTTTTATTTCACCTTGATGCTCATGACCTCCGAGTCAGACGGTGTCTACCTTTGGCAAAGTAGTTTCAGAGAATAGCTGAGGCTCTTTCCAGGATAACATGTTCTGCTGAGTACAGAAACCATCGTCCTGGGAGTCCTCGGAGAAATCTGTACTGTCTGCAGTTGGAAAAACAAAAAAACACTGAGCTGAGACACCCCGTCTTGTCACTAAATACTGATGGCACAACACAAAGTCCAGATTCCTCATTTGTGAAACCAGGGCGAGACCACAAGTCATAGAGCTGCCAGAAGAGAAGATGACCAAACCCTTCTGAGTACTTTTGAAAGTGCTATAAAAAATAGGAAGAATTGTTATTTCCCTACATGAGCCCAATGGGATTTTCAACAGATAAGTACTTACAGCAGATTTCAACTAACTAAAATGTTAGTTGTCGGGAATTAGAAATAATAGGGCAGTACAGCACTATAGATGGCAGACCCTGCTTCGAGTCCTTTCATCTTTCTTTATTGATTGGTTTTCACACAAAGCTTAAACAGCCCATGTAGTCTGACCAGTGTCTGCAGACAAGCTCACCTACCAGGCCCACAGCCCTGTCCTAGACAGAGCGAAGCTACGGCTTGTGCTGATTCCAAAGGCCTTGTGCTTCCCCTGTGTGGTAATCTGAGGACTTCTTCAGGAACTTGAGTCATTTCTGCCGGTTTGGTCACTCCAGAGTGTCATTTAATTCTCCCCAAAGTTAACTTCGTAGCCCCGCTGAAGTCCTGTCTTTGTCATTTAATGTTTTCCCAGTTCTTCAAAATTCTGAGTACTGTTTCTTCTAGCCATGTTTCCATCGATCTTCTGCTGGGCGACTGTCTCTACACTGTGTGAAACAGTCAGCTGGTTAAACTGGAAGCCAGTCTCACTCTTGGCAATCGGACTCCTCTTTCATAAACACCGAGTCCACTTTCCTCTGGTCCCTGAACAAAAGAGGACTTTGGTTAGAGCAAGCTCAGCAGGGAGGTTAGAGGTTCACATGATGTGTAGTCTAATTTCAGCCACAGGGCTGGATTTTTGCAGGAGAAACAGTCATTCTGGTTTAAATAAATGCAAAGGCATTTTATATGAAAATTCTGGCGAGGCCAGATGACACCTAAGTTAGAGCAAATGTATGTCAAAATAAAAAATTCCACAGGCATGTGCCGACTCCATAAGGCTCCATGTGGGGGGCTGTTACTGAGCTAAATGTAATTGTCGTAGATACTAACTATCCTGTATCCAACAACGTCATCACTTCAGTTTTACCTCCAACCCTATGACACTGGCATTACCCCATTTAAAACCTATCAACATCTTCCCGCTGCCTACGGTTCTAGGTCCCAAGGTTGATGTCAAAGCCTCCAGTCAAGACCTTACATGGTACATTCTACCTTAGCACCTAAGATTTCACTAAAAGGGACACCTCACCCTGTATATCTGTCCCTAAATGCATGCCTTTACGTTACCAGCCCCGTTCAGCCCCTCTGTCCCTCCTCGGTACCTTCTACTACACTTTAGCGCAAAGCCTAAGCCACATCTTTCTGAATTTGTTTCTCCTACATAAGCCTAATAAATAACATTTCCCTTCTCCATCCCTGTGGATATCAGGGCCAACAAACAGGGACCCTGTCACGTGGCATAAGATCTGCTTAGGAGCAGGGAGGCCTTCCCGGCACTGCCCGAGTTCTGAGACCAGTGCTGCGTCTCCAGGGCCTGGTAATCTGGCCAGAGATCACTGCAGGCTCCTCACTGCAGCCCCTGCACCAGAGTGACCCGCTCAGGCCTTCCCCGGCCACAGCTCCTCAAATACTCCCGGTCGCCGGCACATGAGGCTCCTCACTGGCTGCTTCACACACAGCATCCTGCGGTGACCCCCACGGGACCCTGTCGTACCGGGACTGGAGTGGCGTACCCGAGGCTCTGGTGGGCACGTTCTCAGGCGGTTCCTCCGCATCCTCACCTGAAAGGCGGAGCACGCTGCCCCGAGCCGCCGGCCGGCCTGGGGTGTGCGCCTTGATCTAGCTCAGGTTCAGAAGGGGCGACTGGCCAGTGGTACCGCAGCGGAGGGACTGGATACTTGGTCTTTGAAGGTGCACAGAGAAGATGCTGGAAAGCCTCCGGGTCACGCTTGGTACCCCTCGGTTTAGCCCAACCACTCCGTCCAGAAAATGCCCCGTGCCCACTTCTTGGCACGAGCAGGGTACCTGAGGCTCCCGGCCCCACCCTGGCTTGCCCCCGAAGGCTGCAGATGGCAGAGGGGATGGCTGGCGCTCCGTCCAGACAGCAGCTGCTCCCGCGGCTCCTGCGGCCTCCGAGCACCGCGAGCCTCCTCCGCTCCTCTCCGCCTCCCGCCCCGGGCTCTGCGTTCTCCGCGCCGCTTCGGCCTGTGGAAATGAACACGTCAAAGTCAGATGGAGCCGCTCTTTCCGGGCGCCTGTGTCCTTTCTCCCTTTTCCTTTTCCTGGAACATTAATATTAATAGCTCGTTTCCTCCCGCTTGCTTTCTTCTCCATCATCAAGGGAGAGGAGCCCTTCTGGGTCCCCGTGCCAGACGGCTCTCTCGTTCAGAGGCTGCTGTGGCCTCCGGGACGTCATGTCTCTGGTGTGATCCCAGGCCGCGCAGTGCAGGCGTGTCACGGCTCCGCTGCGACTCAGCCGGCTGCAGACGCTTCAGACCGTCGTCCCTCAAGAGCAGGAGGAAGAAGAGGAGAGCGGTCTGCGAGACCCGTGACAGGAGCCGTGGCCAAGCGCTGACCGGTGCTCCGGAGCCGGGCCGTGTGCGGAGCGCTCCTGTGTGGCTCCCCTGCTATCAGCAGCACAGTGCGGCCAGTGAATGCCTGTGTCTCCCGTATAGATGGGGACCCTACGGCCCAGACCGTCAGCCACTTGCCTATAAGTAACTCCAAAGCCCGTAGTATGAACCTGCACTATCAACTGTTTGCTCTCGCATGGCCTCTATTCGGCTGGCTTGGCAGAAAGGGGAGATGGGAAGAAAGGCTCCTTTCGTGCTCCTCGTTGGGGGCCCCTCCCCGGAGCAGGAGGCCAGCTGGGCGGAAGCAGCCTTAGCAGGGCTGCGTCCTCCCCCTGCGCGCCCACCGAGGCAGCCTCGGTGCCATCCCCATGACGCAGAGGAGCTCTGGCGTGGGGGCCGTGAAGGCCGAGGTTCGAGGCCAGGTCAGCCCCCAGGGAACCCCGATCCATGGCCCAGGCTCCCTGCCATAAACCAGGCTCGGTGGTGTGATCAGAACCACCAGAGACGTCCCTCTCTCAGGGGTGGACCCTACAAGGACACTGGGCCCGCTGGACAGGGTGACAACGGTTGAAGTCCATGAACATCTCAGATGTGGGATTAGCATAGATACCACTTCTATCTTTAAAAATTAATAAATTGCCTAAGTAATGAAAGCGTGAACTGGACCAATATCTAGATTCTTCAGTGGAGTTTACAGAGGTCTGTGTGAACCGGCTATGGCGGACTTTTGCAGACCACCCCGCCCCCCACCACAAGCAACTCTTTCCTCTGTTGTGTCAGGTCTGATCACAGAAGCTCCCTTTCGGATCTTGCAACACTTGTGATTTCCCAACTGAGGACTCTCCACCCTGCGCTGTTTGGCTCGTTCCCATGTGCCTTTTAAGACTCATCATGGCTGTCATGTCAAATCAGGTAAGTTCCCCAGCCCGGGAAGGCCCTGGAGCAGTAAATTTATACACAAGGCTAGTCTTAGGAGGAGCACGTTTTCCTGCAAAGGACGAGAAAATAAATATGCTCAACTCAAAGGGGCACATAGGTTTTGCCACATCTCTTTAGCTATGCTCCTGCAGTGCAAATTCAGCCAATGACAAAGAAATCACCTATGAGTGAATGGATGTGGCGGTGTTTCAATAAAACTTTACTGACAAAGACAACTTGTGGGTCAGCGCTGGCCCCCAGGGTATCACTGACATAAGGGAAAGCAGAAAGTTAAATCACATCCACAAGACCTAACAAAACTGCTAACATGTAAATTGGTCTTGATTCTAAAAACATAGATCTCAATGTTAAATGTAAACTGAAGCAAATGTTTCTTGCTATGCTGAGTTCTGCTCTGATATGAATAGTTTCTTAAGAGATACTCAGGCCAGTTAGTTTGAGACTTTGACTCAAAATAACTCATGAGGAGAACTGAGAGCAATTATTTCTTTTAATATCTATGCTTTGGATCATTTATGTCATATTTCCCCAGATGCAGTTTAACTTAGGAAACTGAACAAGGACCACCGAAGATTAGAAAACATTCTGTGGTCCCCAGATCTGTGTACACCCAGCTGTAAGGCCCCTGCCACGCACGTCCCTGTAGTCAGCATGCCCCAGAGTGTCAAGCCGCCTAGATGAAGACAGGGGAGGTCAAAGAGGGTTTGACGAGACACGAAGCTTATGGAGAACCTGTGTTTCTAGAGGACAAGGGCGACTGGGCAAAAGGAGGAGGTGTTGACTCTCTGAGTGATTTCAGGGTCGCCAAGGCCCTTTCAAAATGGCCGCTGCACCAATGGTTAGAATTTTCACTTTGTTACCTCTTCGTGGATTACAGGTGAGAGTGCATTGGCAGAAACATTGCATTTCCTTAAAATTTGCTCCTCTTCCTTCACCCCTCCTCTACAATGGTCTCCCACCACACCTAGAACTGTCACGCAGTTATTGCTGAGAGTCCTGTACAGGTCGGAAGGGCCACGTGGCCACAGAGGTCTGGTGGTCGCTGCAAGAAGTAACATGGCAGAGCCACTGGGGGGTGAGGTGTCCTGGGGGCATTCCGTCAGAGCCTGGCCTGGCCGGGCCGCAGCTGTGTGCCCGGAATCCTAGATTAGGACTGGGCCACCAACCCAAGCCAAGGCAAAGGCCGGTTCCTGGAATATCGGAGCCCCTGTGATCCAGCACCTCTGCCCCTGCACAGCTGCTGGGACACCCCACCCGAGAAAAGGCCACACGTCCTGCCCCATCACTGTGCGTCCTCCCTCCCGTGATGTCTCTCCAGGGTTTGTTGGCTGTTTTCCTTGGTAAAATGGGGGGACTATTTTGTGATTAATTTCTTGCTGCCCGCCTCTTTCCTCGCTCTGTCCAAAGTGCTAGTGCGCTCAGGGTGCCCACACGTAGGAGTCCCTGCGATGCCCCTTCTCCGTGCGTCTCATCCTTCTGTCATTCACTTCCAACTGCAGTTTCTCGGTGTTCGCCTAATTACATTCTGAGTGCCTCTCTGTCTCCTGATCCTACATTACATACGAGGAGACCGTGTTTATTGTGTCGCATCAAGTTTCTTCCCTATTCCTTTATTGAATGAATACGCAAGGAATGCAATTAACTCTGCATGGCCTGCTGCGTGACACCGTGGTGAGAGCCTGCAGCTGGGCTGATTAGCACTGATGCGGACGCCGCGCCAGGCAGAAGCAGAAGCCTCTAAAACGCTTCTTCCCCGCACGGATAAGAAAACCATTCCCACTGATCCCTGTGGTGGGAAAGCAGGATGAAAAAAAAAAGAACAGGGAGTCCGGAAGGGGAGACATTTGCCCACTAGCAGGCCAGGTTATTCATACAAATAAGAAACTTAGTGAACATTCTATGGCAAATAAGAAACCCGACGCTATAAAAAAGTAACTTCCCTCTGGACCTTTCAAGTACAGCAATCCAGCTTCTAATTCTACTGCTCATGAAAAACTGTGAGTGTTACAGACTGAGCGTCAGGCTTGAGCTGCGTCCGTAAGGCCAACATACTTCTGAGGTCTCTGCAGGAAACTAACAGGGAAATTCAAATGAGGCACCTGCCTTATTATACGGCAAAATGAACCCCCTCCCAACCTCCCTGAATGAGAAATGGGATCTTTCAATGGGTTTTTCTTCAAAGGTCACTGTCTTTATCAGGCCACCAAGCTTTTTATTGAAAATGGATTTAGATAATTTGAAGTCTTGTGTTATCAGGTTTTTTTTTTTTTTTCCAATTTTCTTTCTCTGTTCAGGAAGATTCCCACTCTGGCACAGTCATGCCCTGCTGAACAGAGCCAAGCCTGGATCTAATTATTTCCTTTCAGACGAAAGCAGCCTAATGTAGAAGAAGCTATTGAAACTGAAACCACAGAAAGCTACCAATCCAAGGCAAGGATATTTTTATCAATGATGTATTCTCTCAAGATGCAGGCCATTAAAATTACAAGTGTGTGTGTGTGTGTGTGTGTGTGTGTGAGAGAGAGAGAGAGAGAGAGAGAGAGAGAGATTGCGTGCACATGCAAAAGTTTGCACACATATGCATGTGTGCATATAAATTATATAAGTACATATGTAATTAAACATACACATATAGTCTTCAGAAGGATGATACGCAGTAATTAGAGGAGAGAGAAAGAATCACTAACATCTAATTAGAATGGAAAGTGAAGTCATTTCTTAAAACTGCCATATATTTAAGAAAAATTAACATTTGGTTCTGGGGCCCCAGTTGATAATAAGGTGAAGAAGAAAATGTTTTAGGAGAACTGGGGTGACTTCCACATCCATACTGTCCAGCACCCCCAAATCACCTCCAGCAGACTTCTGCTCACTCAGGGAAAGCCTTGTGATGAACTGAATCTGGTCCTGCCACGTTCCAGCCTGGCTGTGAGTTGCTTGAGGGACATCCAGGATATTCGAAATGCCGGCCTTACTTTCCGTGGTCCAATATGCAGCGCTGCCCGGCCCTGCCCAGACATGGCGCTGTCCTGGCTCTCCCAGGCAGACCTGCCGTGGCCCCCAGCGGGCTCAGTCTCCCGGACGGTGCCTCCTGCTCTGTCTGTTTTCTGGAACTTCCGCTGTCATCAGCCCACACTGGCTCTGTCTTGGGTGTCTCTTCAGTGGCTTGAACCACCCACGCTCTTCCGCCCTCTGGCTTTCCTGGGGCTTCCCGCAGAGGCTGGACGTCGCCCCATGGTCCTCACACACATGGGCACAGGACTTGGTTCCTCCTTGACTCAGTCTGGGCCTCCTCCAGGGTTGCTGGGAATTGGCAGCGAGCACTCTAGCTTTGACAGCTACAGCACCTAACAGAGTGGGGAAAAGTTCAATTGCTAATTATGTAAATTATTATGATTATTAAGTGATTAACTTAAAATTCTATTTCCCATTTTGTAGCTGCAACTATATGCATAGAGTTACCTTGAGACAAAACATCGTATTTATTTCCCATACCACAGCCCCGTGTGTCTCTCTGTGGGCCACGGGCTCAGGGTGTGGATGCATGGTGGACAGTGCCGGGCAGCCCCGCAGAGGCACCCGTGGAAGCGAGGCCCAGCCCTGCCCTGCGCACCTCCCGGGCAGCGAGCAGGCACATGAGCCATCCTAGAAGGTCCCTCGGCCGCTGCACCCCGACCTGGAAAGCAGAGGGCCCCGTATCTGAAGATCAGCGCCGCTGGACACCTCTGACCTCCTGGCGCGCAAGGGAAGACACAGACCGGGTCTCACGTGTCACAGACCAGATGCCAGCCCGGGCCCTCCCCGACTGGTCGTGTGGCCGGCGGGCCTGCACGGGGATTCCTCCCGCGGCGTGCTCCGACGGGGCTGCGCACGTGCTGCTGTGCCCGAAAACCCGCGTCATCTTCACCTCTGTACCGCACTGCTCAGCTCTGGCTGTGTTCCCCTCACCCCTCAGGCCTGGGGTGCGCGTGACCTCCTTCAAGAGGTGCTCCCTGACGTGTACACCCCGACGGGGGGAGACGCCACCAGTCCCTGTTTCCACAGTTCCCTTCTGTTTTCTCCGTCCTAGAACTTAGCACACTGTATTCCAAATGCTGTATCTCCAGTACACTAAAGTTTCATGGAACCACCAGGCCTATCTTGTTAATTACCTCAACTTCAAAGTTACATATGTATGAGTTGTCTAAGAAGTGTTTTTGAAGAAACACATCGACTAAGGATTGTACTGAGTAAATGAGAAATCTCAGCTCTTTCTCTACTATTTCAAGGTGTCTGACTTCCGTGCTCTGGCTTTTTTACTGGATCCTGAAAGAAAGGACCTGTTTCCTTTGTTCATCCCTGGGCTTAATCCTTTCACTTTTGAAAGTACTTCTCTCTAGTTAAATTCTAAGTTCCCATTTTTACTTCATTGCTAAACTGTGAAAGTTAGTAAAAGACACTGTCCTGAGCTATGTACTGGGAAGTTTATAAACTTACTACACACATACACACACACACACACACACACACACACTTAAGGCCTTGATTTCCCATCTTTAAAATAAAAGATTTATCTATAACTTCAGCTAGAGCCCTTACAGGCTTTAACACTCTTATTTCATTGCTGAATTCCAGTTCTATTTTCCAATGCTTTTCTCCTAAGCTTAAAATAAATTCCTCAATCTTTGACCAGCTAAACTGTCTCCCAACAATTTTAAGGAGAATTAGTCGTATATATATGAGGTCATTACCTCTCAGGATCGGCAGCAAACTTTCCTTGTTACCATCAGAATTACCCGAAATCCTTCCATCTGCTTTCTATCATTTATGTGTCATAGTCTAAGCCAGGTGTTTCCCCCAAATTAAGTCTGAGATGTTAAATCTTTCTCCTCACGCTCAGCTTCGTCAGAGAAAGAGCCTCTAGTGAGACGCACCGTGGCCTCACTGTGCCTGAGCAGGGGGCACTTGCTCCGTTCCCTGTTCCCGCCGGGATCTTCCCGAGCGTCCGTCCCTGACGCCTGACCTCGCGGGAGCTTTGCTGCCCGGTGGGGCTCTCCTCCCGCGCTGGGCTGAGCGCTTCCTCTCTGCCTTCGCCCACAGACACCGTCTCACTTACTATCTGCTTCCTGCTGCTCGGCCCATCCCTGCGTGCTCCGGAAAGGGCGGGTCGGACGTGTCTGTTAAGCGCGTGACGAGGGCCCTGGCCTGACGGAGGGAGGAGTGGGGGTCACACTGGCCAGTCAGCGCCGCTCTGCCCAGTGCCCAGGCTGAGGGTGTGCGCCGGGGACCTGGCGGGGTCTCTGAACGCACTGCAAACTGCCTTTGATAAACTGCTCTAGATCTTCAGAATCAAAACACCTCATAAGCCCTCACTTTGTTAGGATACAAAAATTGTGTTGTTTTTTTAAAAATTTGATTCTGGAATGTGCCCATTGACAGAAGGCAGCCACCATTACATTTACTAAACTTAAATTCATAACCTGAAGGCCTCAGGGCAGATGATACCCAGCCATCTCATGGTGTTCTAGCCCAGTTTTCACCTTTCTCTCTCTTTTTTTGGTAGTCCTGGGGATCAAACTCAGCCCTTGTGCTTGCAAGGCAGGTGCAGGTGCGATACCACTGCGCTAAATCCCCAGCCCACCCTCTCCTTCCACCATAGCTGCCCCTTGCCCGGCTAAAGAGCCTTCCAGCGAGACTCTCTGTATGAGGTGGAGAAGACAAACCAGATGGCAAAAGATACAGCTGTAGCTGCACTTTGCTGACCTGGAGGCTCCTGAGGTTGGCGGACAGCGCCACTCCGAAGGCCTCCCCTCCCCCACAGCTCAGCCGCTGCTTCTCCGGAGAAGCAAACCTCGCCCTGAGCAGGTCCCGCCTTTCCGGTGGGCTGAGTTCCAAAGCGCGTTTCTTCGTCAGGTGCTTGTAAGAATTCAAAGCCGTTTCCTCGGAGAGGCAACAGTATAAATGGCTGAAAGTTTTCCAGGGTAGCTCAGCGAAATCCACTCATTCTATAATTGAGCAGAAATACATTTGCACTTACCAAAGTAGAGAATAACGCTGTAATGTGCCATTTTCTTTCAAATGCCATAAAACATATCTAAACATAGAGAATGTAGCAAAATACATTTAAATGTCACATTTTTCAGGTCTCCGGGTCTGTTAATATACAAAACTGAGAGCAAGGGGGCTTAACACGCCCCGGGGCGGAGTCGGCGTGGAACAACAGCCGCCTGTCTCCCGATGCGTCCCCTCCCTTCTTCCTCTCAAGGGGTCCCTTGCAAGACTCCACCTGCAGCTGGGTGCAGAGGCAACCAGACCCATGTCGTCTGCGGCCGCCGTGTGGCCAGGGGGCGCTTTCAGAAACAGCGCCCGAGACTTGCGGGGTGTGGCCCGCGAGCCGCGCATTCCCCGCCTGGGCACGTGAACCCGGAGACGCAGGCGGGGAAGGGTCTGCCTGGCCGGCACGGTGGAAGGCGGCCCCGCCCCCCGGAAACCGAGAAGCCAGAGAAGCCCAGGCCGCCTGGCCGAGCAGGCTTCCCTGCCAGTCCGGACCATGCACGTGGCGACTGTTCCGCCAGAGAAAAAGAAGCTTCTCCTTTGTCTGCGTCACTCTTGCCGCGGGTCTCTGCGCGGTAGCGGCCAAGCGCGATCTTCCCTCCGGGCTTCTGCAGGAAATGTCTCCGGGACTCCGCTGGCTGAAACTCTGGGGCGGAGGTGGACGCAGCTCAGAGGAACCGTGGCTGCTTGGCAAGCGCAAGTCCTGAGCCGGATCCCCTGTACCACAAAAAAGTCTGTTTAAAACTGAAGATGTTTTCTTTCCTTGTAAAAGCGCTAGTATTTGTCTGGTGGCTGTTTACCAAAGTAATTGGTAAAGAGGATTTCTTTGGGTCCTACTCGCTCTACACCCAAATCTGCTCGCAGTTTCGTCCCTCTCTCTTCCCCTGACTTCTTGCTCTCCTCTTCCTTCCGTGCTTCTTTCCTTCCTTCCTCTTCTCTTTCTTCCGCTTCTTGCTGAATCACACTGTGTGGCAGGAATTGGACAGAGAGTGAACGTAAAAATTTCCGTAAAACGCAGTGTTTTATCCTCCAGAATGTTACAGACCCACGAGAAACAAGAAGGAAACAGATGATAGCCCTGCAAGGCAGCGAGCTCCGTAACGCACTTACTTATTTCAGATCCTCTGGGGAAGCCCAGAAATAGAAATTTCTTCGGAAAGTCACAGAAACCTCCCGTCTAAAGGGGGCCTCGAGCTGTCGCTGCAGAGCGCCGCGTTTCTTTCGAGCTAATGAAATGTTCTAGAACTGGCTGTGGTGATGACTGCTCAGCTGGGGGAGTACACGAGAAGCCGCCGAATTATAGACTTGAAGAGAGTAAAGTGTGTGGTGCGGAAATTATAATCTCAATAATGCAGTTAAAAATATTGAGGCCAGCCGGGCGTGGTGGCTCACGCCTGTCACCCCAGCACTCGGGAGGCAGAGGCAGGAGGATTGCTGAGTTCGAGGCTTGCCTGGGCTCCATAGTGAGCTCAGGGCCAGCCTGAACTACAAAGCGAGACCCTGTCTCAAAAAAAAAAAAAAAAATATTGAGGCCAGAATTAGATCTCTATAAGGGAAAATTTTTAATCAACCAGATTTCCAAGATGTGCATATGCTCACATGCATACGTATTGGATTAGATCAAAATAATCTACAAAGCAATTTTTGTTTTAGATCCAAATTTGCTGTATGGCAAGATCCAGAGGGTCCAGTACCTTCCAGAGAGATCATAATTCAAAAATGAATGGTGCAAAAATTTATAGATTTTTTTTTTTACTTATATAGCTGGGTGTGGTGGCGCACAGCTATAATCCCAGCACTAAGAAGGCTGAAGCAGGAGGCTCTCCACAAGTTCGAGGCCAGTGTGGTCTACATACAGAGTTTAAGTCAGCATGAACTTCATAGCAAGACTGTGTCCCCCCTAAATATATATAATATATAAATATGTTATATATTTATATTCACTTATATATTAACATATAAAATATATAACTATATATACAGTAGTAATATATTTTATTTGTATGAATATAAATATTTATATGAATGTGAATAGGAAGCATATAAGATGTATAAAAAATCTGTATTTCATTATGTCCTTGTGCAGTATAAGTATTTGTGCCATGCCCATTCATGCAAGGGGTGCTGTATTAGTGTAGCTGGATTTGTTTAGCTTTATCATATCCAGCCCTCAGGGTCCCGGCTCGGTCCTTTCCCTGAATCTGCAGCTGCTGCGGGGTGTCGGTGGGTGGAGTCAGCGGAGCCTGGACCGCACTTGTCCCGAGAGAAGCAGGTCACGAGGGGAGATAAGGGAACGACCGCGGACCTCCCCTGTGTTCACCCGCGCAGAGAGGGGCCCGTGGCAGCCACGGGCATGGGAGCCACTCAGACCGAAGACCCGACGCCCTTCCAGCCGAGCGCGGTGTGGCTCGCTGAGCTCCACCCAATTTACAGAACTAAGCAGACGCCACTAGGTGTGGTTATCACGTGGGGAAATCACAGAGCCGGTTAACTGATACAAGTTCGAGGGGTGCATACAGTCCGGCAGGTGGGGGGCGTACGCCCTGGTCCTCACAACCCAGATACCAGCAACTCATCCTGAAGCCCTGAGTACAGCTCTTGCGTCTCCACTTGACTCACCGTTCAAGAAGCTAGAAGAGCAATTGCTCTGAACTCTGTGGGTGGGTGGAGGGAGATAAATCAGAGTCTTCCTATCGACACACAAACTTCGGCATCTTTCTGTCATCGCCACAGCTGCTGTCCTCAAGCTGTACCTCGTGCAGTGCTTCACATGCCGTGGAGCAGAATCAATGCCACTGATCCCCAGGAAACAATGGAAGCTTCGCCCTCAGAGACAAACTCGTTTTTCTCTCACCCTGAAACTCGTGCTTTATTTTCAGGTTCATGGAACTAACTTCACATGGACCGTGTGCTCTAGGAGAAATGGGCAGTTGTGCTGTTTTTTTTTAAAGCTCCTTTTATCCATGACCCAGATCCGAGAAGAGCTCTCTAAATACTGACACCGGAATTAACGTGTTGTATTGTTCTTCAGAGTCTCCCAGTAGTAAAAGAAGTGAGGAGTTATGTTTTGCTGCAATCACAGAATTGCAATGATTTAATTTGATTTTTGAAATTAAACGATATCTGGACTCCCAATATTATGTTCCTATTGTTTGGCAAAATACCAAGCACAGGCTCAGGAGTTACCTGTTAGATGTCTGGAGACATCAAAATCTTTACACAGAGAATATATCTTAGGCATTCAAAATCAAAAATAATTTAAATGTTCCTGGGCAACAGGAGCAGAAATGGATTTTTAAAAATTGTGATCTTTGGAATGAGACAAATGTGAATTTGAGTCTGACCTCCAGCATTATTTTATAGTCATGTACTTGGCAAATTAGCTCAGCTCTCTGTACCTCGATTTTTCCTTCTGAAAAATGGTGATAATAAAACCCCCCATAATTTTTTAAACATTAAAAATCATTTATGTGAAACACTTAACATATTCCTTGTGCACATGTGATGAATACTATAAACTGAATGATCTTTTCATATTATTTTTGGTGTTTTATAAAATAAATAAAAAGCATATCAGTTTTGAATTTAAAAAAAAACATTGTACCAATTCAGAGTTACTGTTCCTCAGTTTTAGAAGTTTGACCTCGATGGATTGGTCACCCTGGTCATAGATCTGTGGAAATAGTACGGAAGTGGCTACATCAAACTATCGAAATCTCACCTCGAGGACCAGTGGGAACTAAATCAAGAACCAGAGAGTCCATGCGGACGAGGAGACGGGGAGCTCCTAGACCCTTGGGTGCCGGCCCACCCTACCTCCAGAGGACCTGCCATACCTCATGAGCACCTGGAAAGTGCCCGACCCTGTGGGCAGCTAGGAAATAAAATATGGCTCCTGTATTATATTTATATTCGAACAGCAGCCTCTGAATCTGAGTATGTCCCCGGCTAAGTCTAAGGGCCCTGTGGTTGCTAACCAGGTCTTAGGCATCTCTGAATTTCTAGAATAAACCAAGTAAAATGTCTGGCATGTAGTTGGTGCTAACTAAATATTTGGTGATGAAATCAATGAAAGCTTTTTTATCATCACTCCACAAGGGTCATGACTCCAAATAATGTCCCTTTATGTAAACAGTCACGGCCTTCGACAAGTACCCGGGGACAGGGAACGAAGCTTCTCGGCCTATGTGGTTCTCCATCTCCCATCTGTGTAACCAAAAAGAAAAAAAGAAAAAAACCACCAAGATGCCATCCTGGTCCATAAACAACGACAAGTGACTCTTGTGGCGCCAACTATCCGCTCTTAGAAAACAACTACTGGAATGCCCTGCCAGTGTTGTTGCACGTGCATACACACGTGCACACTCGTGGACACACACTCCTGAGAGGAGCAAGTCCCTGGCCTGAATACCCAATCCACAATTAGGAATAGACACTTCACTATCCCAAGAGGCCCGGGCTTCAGCGTGTTCTGACCTGGTTCCAGGAATCATAGATTTACATAAATTAGAATATTGAAATCATGTGCTGAGGAATATTCCAGAAATGATTACTATATTTAAAATAATGCACAGATTGATGGCATCCACTGCAAGATGCCTGATTGGCGAGGCTCATGCGTGGACTCTCTTTGCTTGGCATTCAGCCCGTAACTAAAAATACAGATTCCTCCATCCTCATCCTTTGAGATTGACTTGATTCTCCCTCATGGAATCTAGGTCCTGAATATCTTGATTTTTATAAGTTCCCAGATGGCTCTGGTCCACGTATGAAAAGCAGCATCTTGAACCACGTCTAGGGCCTTTTCTTTCTAATATTCAAGGAGTCCGCTGCCATCCCTCAGACCTGGGCTACCTGGAAAGGTACAGCTTTCTCTCCTTCCCCTCGTTAGGCAGCCAAGAGAACGTTCCGAGCCTGTGACCCTCTCCCCAAGTTAGCAGCTCTTCAGTCAAGAGCATTCTCTTTACAACTTCCTACAGGTTTTCTCAGGGTTGGTGTGCAAATCCGAGCAGTCGAGACGCTATGTGCCCTCCGGCCTCTGAGTTCCCCTCGTCCCCGCGAGTTAAGCTGGTCACTCGGCGACGTTAGTTTAACAGGCACAGGATCCTCCTCCACAGATCTCCCGCCTCTTCCCTTGTTGGAACCCCAAGCCCCATCTCATCTCAGCTCCGTGATCTCAATCTCCTCCTTTGCCATGAACCCCCAAGAGGGAAACAAGGTTATTGAGAGCTTGGGGTTAGCACCAGTGTCAGGCCAAGCTGATCTCTGTCACTTCCTTAATATCTGAGGCCAGTATATAAATACTTGTTAGAGCAACAGACGCGGTAGGACTGAGCACCATTGTGATTTGCTAAACATATGTGCACACACTTCCTAAATCTCCCTCAATAGACTATGAGTATTATGGTGACAGAGATCTTGACAGACGTGTTCATTCCTGTCCATCACAGCACAGAGCCTGGCACACAGAAGTGCCAGGTGCCAGCTCACCCAGGGGTGCAGTGGAACGGGTCCCAGTGCTACAAGGCGTGCTGGCTTCCTGCCGGGAGGAACATGCTCTTTCAGAATCAGTTGGTCCATGTGTATTGCTTATGTCAATCACAGGGGTTCTGGTTGGAGGGGATTAAGGCATCAGAAACGCATCTGGGCAAGAGAGAGGCGGACGGGGGAGCTGCAGACAACTCTGGCGTGACCCGTTTAAGTCCTAAGTCTGTGATCAACAGTGACGGGCTGCCTGTGCTAATGGAGGGAGAGGGCGCAGAGCGGAGGGCACTCACCTTAGAAAGCCTCTCTCTGCTCACCCGCGGATAGGACGAGTGTGAGGGCACCGCAGACAGGGAGGGCAGATGTGCCCAGCGACTGCAATTCCCGTCCGCAGGAGCTGTGAAGTGTCCTGCACGCTTCGGGGGGTGTGTCCGAAGTCCGCACTCTGAGGAACGAAGGAGGAGAGAGAAAAGGGGGCGTGAGACAAACGCACGCAGAGGCAGTTGATGTAAAACAGAACAGACCTGCAGCATCTTTCACACACACAAGGATCGACCGGTCGAAATGACACCTGCCCAAGCAGTGCTCAGGACAGACACATCACACTGCCTGAGTGATGCTCGGGGTAAACTGTTCAGTGGTTAAATTTGTAAACTTCAAGTAACAGAGATGCTATCATTCAGGCAAGATGTCCTCCAATGGGAATGAGCCACGCTGTAGTCCCTCCACCTCGCTCTGACAGCTTCCAGAGTCGACTCATTTTCAGAGATGTGTGCAGGGTCAGGAGGCGAAGTTTAACACAAGGAGCAGGGTATCTAGGTCTTGGCAGCTCCGCCATTTACTGGGGCTAGTTAACCTCTCTGAGACTGAAGTTTCTGTTCAAAATGGATATTCTTTAAAAGGAAACAATTAGAGGCAGTTAAAATAAAAGATGAACTAAACGCCTCCCGAGAAGAGAGTGCACACTTGGTGAACACAATACAAGTCTGCTTTTCTCTGTCAATGGTGCTTTTACTTTGCTTTTTTTTTTTTTTTTTTAATCTTCCTGAGAGGACTAAAAATCCAAGGTAAGATTGAGCAGGTAAAGCACATTCCTGCTTTGTCATGGGCCAGTGTCTCAGAACACCGAGATCTGCCTTGAAGAGAGTATGGCCTAAAATTATACAGGAGAGAGACCTCAGAGGCCACGGACCGACTGGAGTTATAGCCAGCCCTAGGGAACAGACTGTATTCGTGGGTCAAGGGCCCACTGTCCTAGGAGTTTTGCGACAGGTGAGAGGGGTCTTGGCTGGAGTAAGGAAGGGAAAGGAGACGACTCTGAAGACCACAGGGAGCTCCGGAGCCGCGCTGGGCTCGTTTACTCCTGTCTGAGCTGGCGCCGTGGGCTCCCGCACGTGACGAGGTTGGCAGGTGTAACCTTGTGCTCCTTCCTCCCAGCCACTCCTCCCGTAGGAAGGTACCAGCGCAAGGGGTGCCCAGCCTGAGGGCACGGCCAGCTCTGCAGATCTGAGAGAGAGGAGGCCGAGACCCTGCTCAGGTCCGCCTCCGTCCCTGCGAGCGGCACCGGCTGCTCCTCGTGTGTGAAGCAGATACGATAACTGCTGTGACTGAAGCAGGAAGTGCTCTTGAAGACTCGTGCACGGGGGTGGAATCCCCTGCTACAAACCGGGAGCCGGAGCCTGCGTGGAGGCAGGAAATCGCCGGGGGTTAGACGTGTCTCCAGCTCTTTCTCTCCACCTCCGGGCCCCAAGAAATACACAGCTTCCCCCACCACGTCCTCCAGCCGTGATGTTACTACCTGGGCACCCACCAACTGTGACCCGGAACTTCTAAAACCATGAGCCAAACTACATTTCTCCTCCTTTAAGTTTTGTACGCCGCACACATTGTCCCAACGATGGAAATCAGACCAAAGCAACAACCTCTCACCTACAGAGATGGAACGATATAAAAATGAGAAATCTACAAAGCTAAGCAGGGCAGATGCACTCTTCCCCTTGATCTGAGCTTGAGTTCTCTTTCCATTTCCACCCATTCACAGGGCGTGATTTCGCCAGAGAAGCAACAGAAGACATTTGCTCCCGGTTTCACAGGATGATGGTGGAAGACAGCGGCCATGTTCGCACAGGTCTTCTCCGCCTTCGGTTACCCGTCACTAGTCTCATAGGAGTTTCTCAAAGCACTTTCTTCTTGCAGCCCCCGTATACACATTGTGAATCTGGCTAAATTCTTGGTCTTTTATATAATTCTGTATTTTGGCTCTCTTAAAAATAGTCTCTGTTGGGCCAGAGATTTAGCTCAGTGGTTCTGGTGCCTGCCTCGCAAGCACGAGGTCCTGAGTTCGATCCCGGTGACTACACAGAATGCTGGGCGTGGTGACTCACGCCCACCAACAAACAGTACCACATACCACAGCCGGTGTGGTGGCTCATGCCTGTCATCCCAGCACTCGGGAGGCAGAGGCAGAAGGACTGCTGTGAGTTCCAGGCTTGCCTGGGCACCATAGTGAGCTCAGGGCCAACCTGAACTACAAAGCGAGACCCTGTCTCAAAAAAGGAAAAAAAATAGTCTCTATTCTCTCACTGTTCCTCAGGAGGGATTCCGGAGAGACTTGTGGGCCTGTTGCCACACCCTCTGGGCCCTGCTCTGCCAACTTCTGAGATGGGATCTGTGCCAATCACTGAGGGGAGAAGTGAGCACCGCTGGTACAAGACACACGGGTCAGTGCTCGCCCGACCACCCACAGGATAGCAAAACCGGTGAGACCCAAACAACCCTGACACTTCACGCTGAAGAGCACAGACGCGCTCCTGGAAGGCCGGGCAGGAAGCAGCGCCGCATGGCAGAGCACAGCCTGGCCTCGGAGGCCCGAGCGCAGCCCGGAGCTGAGGGGAGGAAAGGCTGTGCAGCGGCTGTGAGTCTCGCCCAGCACTGGAGAGCAGAAGCTGCGCCTTCTACCTTGGGAAGTTGGAGTTTCTTTCCCGGCTGACACATAACCACAGCAAATATGCTCAGCAGTGTACGCCGATTGCCTTTTATTAATTTTGATTGCTTCCTATAAGGTCCTGAGAGTAACACGGTGATTAATAGCAAGGCGGAAGCCCTGGCCCAGGAGGCTGATGGGATGAGACTGTGGAAATACAGTCGGCCCTCCGCTTCTGTGGGCCCTGCGTGTGCAGGCCCTCCTACCATCTGCAGGCTGGACATATTTGTAAAGCACTGTATGTTACTGAGCATGTAGACCTTTTCCTTGTCATTTCCTAAATAGATGAGTAAAACCACTATGTCTGTACCACTCGCATCCTAGTAGCTCTTGCAGGGGATAGAGAGAGGATTTAAAGTTCATGGGAGGATGTGTGTGGGTTATGTACAAGGACAGGGCCACTTGCTATGAGGGACCTGAGCACTAAGGTTTGGCAGCTGTGGGAGTCGTGGGACCAACCTATCGGGATGCTGAGAGATGACCGTATATCGTGCTAAGTGAAGGAGGGGCAGTGCCGGCATGGATTGTGTGCTGCAAATCTAAGGTCAGTGAAGAAGCCACAGGGGAATTTTTAAAAACAAAAAGGAGTATGAAGTTTTATTCCAAGTGCCAAGTGGGTAGGAAGCTGTCAGAGAGGTCTGCACAGCCTTTATGTGTTGAATTAAAGCTAAAATTTTACAAAGATTTCACCGGGCTGAAAAATGAAAGCGAGAAATCCAAGCCCCTGGAAGAGCATGCCCAAGGCCCGAGGAGCATCCAAACAACCGCATGGGCCCGAGAGGTAGACAAGGACCTAAGGACTGAGCAGAAGAGAAGGAATGAAGGGGTGGGGAAGGAAAGAAACAGGACTAAGTGGACTATACATTACATCTGTGTGTGTCTGTGATGTATTCATTAGATTGCAAACATACTAATTAAAATATTTTTAAAAAATAAACTCCGTACTCATGTAGATCACCCCAAAAGTCTTTCAAGCATGGAAATGACTTAGAACAGATTACAGCAAGAAACTTCTGGCAATGAAGTAGAGAGTGAAGTGGAAGAGAAAGAGTAGAGACAGGGGGATTGGTTGGAAGAGTGGTGCCCAACCCCACACGGGGGATGAAGTGCCCATGAGGCCCGTGGCTGCAGGGAGATGAGACGGTGGGTTGGCAGATGTGCTGCAGGGTGAACGCATTGTGCCCAGTCATTTTTGTGCGTAATGGTGTCACCTCGTGACGGGGGCACAGTGGTTCAGGGTGGGCACTGCTATCTCTCAAACACAAACACAGTGGAGCCCCCACGAGGATGGAAGCCACGTTTCTTTAGATATTCGTGCTGTGCAAAGATCCCAAGAGACAGTTAAATCTTTTATTTCACTAAATATTTATTAGCTCTTAACATATTCTACACCCTCATTTATTGTGCAGTACTGTACCAGGCTCATTAGATATGTAATCTCATTTGTTTGAATCTTTTAATTCATTTTATTATGCTGCAGTCATAAATTCAATGAGTTTAAGTACCTTGTCCAACCTCATAGTTGATAAACTGTTGGCTTAGACATAGAGAATGGAACAGGAAAATGCGTCATTAGACAATAACTTCAGAGAAAAGGCCCATATCCCAGAAGGCATGGGGATGAGACCATGCGCATTAACCTTTCAAGGGAAAAGATTTTTCATCGGCCTTACTGATAGAAATACTAATTGGCTTGGCCTATCTAGGTCAGGGCTTAGCAAAATATCACATGCACTTATCTTTTGACCTGGCACTATATTCGAAGAATCTGCCTGTGAACAATGCCTGCACCAATGAGAAAATATACAAGGTGTGACTCAGCAATATGGTGGATGCTTACATTTTAAAAACTTAACACAGAAAAGAGACATTGGCATTAATCCATCTTGACATAGTTCCGCTCACTTATCTCACCCTTCTTGCTGCTCTCTGAAGCCATTCTGATACTCTTTCATGAGTATCTTCGGTTGTATACCAAGGGAAAACGGTCGCCTTTCACAGCCCTTTTGACTTTGGAGAAAAACCGGAATCACACAGTGCCAGACGTTTTGAATAAGGCAGGTGAGGGCACACTGGGTGTTTATGAGGTTGCCTCGCCTTTGGAAGGGACTAGACGGCAACAATCGCTGCTTTGTTATTTAACGACTACTCGTGAAGACGCCCAGGAAAGCAGACCTCCAGAATCCCTTCAGAAAGTACCAAGAATGGCCAGATGACGACGTCTCAGGCAAAGGGAGTATTCTGAGGAGTAGTCATGGCCATAGTGTCTTTTTCCTGTAATCTATTTTAAAACATAAATACTATAGCAAAATGTAAATACATAGTTTGATCACACCTCATTTGTACCCCATGCTTATTCCTTTCAACCTATGCAAAACCTGGCACACAGCCTAAATGTCTTCCCCTCAGGAAGCGGTTGTATAAAATACCATACATCTATCGATACATTAAGTTTTGTGCATCCATGAAAAAAATGAGGAAGATACATGAATTGATGGGAAGTAGCTTAGCGATTTTTGGCATGAAAATAGAAAACCACTTTCTGTAGAGCATGTTTCCTTTTATAAGAAACAAGGGGGCACAAGATATAAGCTGTATCTGTTCATTTATGAAGAAATAGAGAATAGAGAAAGCAGGAACACTAGGGCCGGTTCGTACTAGTGTGTGGGTGAGAGGCTAATAGGAGGAAAATGGGTAGTGGGTATGGGAGAATGGACGTACTGCTCTGATGTACTTATTTTTTGTTTGTTTGTTTGTTTGAGACAGGGTCTCACTGCATAGTTCAGGCTGACCCTGGACTCACTATGTAGCCCAGGCAAGCCTCGAACTCAAAGCAATCCTCCTGCTTCTGCCTCCTGACTCCTGGGATTGCAGCATGAGCCACCACTCCCAGCTATATACTTTGGATCTAACTCTGACTCCTCAGTGTTGCTGAACTTCTCAACACTCACAGTCATGGAGCAATAGAAATCCAGCAGGATGCAGGGGGTGGGAGAACTGAATCGCTGGAAGACCCAGCTGCATTGCAGAAGGACAGCACAACACCAGGGGAGAGGTGGGAGGTCCCCCGAGGGACCAGAGACCAGAGCCCTCCACCGGGCTCTGCCAGTGAACACAGGCCTACACAGATGGGCCATTCTCACTTGCATGTTTGCTGTTCACACAGGGGTGTGAGGTAGAAACACACAGACAACTTCATGTACACTCTTTTGTTGAGTGATTATATCGTAGACAATAAAGTCAGATTTCTCACTGTTGTAGAAAGATGTTACAAATAAGAAAAGCAGGTAATAATAAACTCTGTGGTACTGGCTTTGAATCATAAGTAGCAGACGGCCTCGTAGTTTTAATACAGCCTTGTGTGTGTATGCATATATGTACATATATGTAGATGGATAAGGAAATATGTACATGATATGTCGAAGTACCTATACTGTATCCTATTGCTCTCTAAGAAGCCTTAGATTTATATCTCAGTACTGATCTTTGATGCCCCATCTAATACCATATCGTAGAATGTACCTGAAAATGCCATTCTTTGATAAAAGAAAATAGAAAACATTAAAAAGCTGTTAATTCCAAGGAAGGACCAGAGAAAACTTAGGATGACAGCAAATGTTTTATAATGTCAAAAATAAGGAAATATTTAAAAAATTATGAGAACGTATCAAAGAGACACAGAAACTAAATTTAATAATCTCCCACTGGGCCAAAGGATTAACTCAGTGGTTCCGGTACCTGCCTCACAAGCGCAAGGTCCTGATTTCGATCTCCGGTAACCACATACAATGCTGGGCGTGGAGACTCACGCCCACCAGCCATCAATACCACATACCACAGAGCCCAGCGTGGTGGCTCATGCCCATAATCCCCGCACTCAGGAGGCAGAGGCAGGAGGATTGCTGAGTTCGAAGCTTGCCTGGACTCCATAGTGAGCTCAGAGCCAGCCTGAACTACAAAGCGAGACCCTGTCTCAAAGAAAAAAAAGAAAAAAAAAATATATATATATATATATATATAATCTCCCACTGACTAAATCTGGGACAGTTTGAGCAACAAAATAAATACTGACAGTGATAGATTAAATCTCACAGTCTAAAATAATTATCCATGAGTTCCTGCTGACATAAATAAATAATTTAACAATAAACGTGGAAGAAATGCTAGCTCTTCCTCTCAGGAAAATCCAGTCAGTAATTGCACAGAGTGTGGTGAAAGTGAGCTCTAGGCCCCAGGGTACAGCACGGAGCTTGTCATGCCGTCGATGGATGCTAAAATTAAGGGGCAAGAGGGTCATAGGAGATGGGCCATTCGGACAGTCTCAAAGTCGCTCTCCGTAAAATACCTATTAACTACAAGGAGAAAAGGACTACAGCTTCCAAGGGAGCGGCTTGTCAGGCGGCACGTGAACCAAGTGAAGAAATTAATATTATCCATACTAATTCACATCGATCTCATTCATCTGATAGTGTGCAAAGGGGAGGAAAAAGGGTATAACAACTCCTGAGATAATGTTGCTCAAAGCATATTAACTAGCCAGAGACCCAGCCTGGTGGATAGTCTACGGAATAAGTAGGGTGCTTGGTATTCTCCAAAAGTGTCAGCACTGTGGACAGCAGGGAGGGAGGGTGACAGGACGTCACAGGCTGCAGGGACTACGAAGCCGGACAGCTAAGTCAAGTGAGCTCCCAGCGTGGCTGCTGGGCCGGATCAGCACGGCAGTGAGCCAACTGCTAAATTCCAATAGGGCTCTAGAGGTAAGAATAGTCTATCAGTTTTGATTTTCTGACTTCAAGAATTTTAATATTCAAGATGTCCATTCTAGAGGAAAATGGGTGCCGTGTACGTCGGAAGTCTGTACTGTTTTCAAGCAGCTCAGGTCCAGAACTGAGCCGGAACACAAAGCTCTTCCACTCTGTGCCAGATTCTCGTGCCTATCTCTTCACCCCGTCCTTATTCCTGTTGCTTAATGCATTTGTGTGTCTCAGAAGATCCAAGGACCAGAAAATAGAGGCAGCTTATATTAAAGAATGGAAGAAAGGAAAACTCTGGCCTTCCCAGGATCATTACTTTCATGAATGGAAGAAGAGGGAGACCAGAATAAATTATGTCCATATAATGCAAACTTCACCAAACATTATCCATCTGTGGGTAGATGATCAATAAGAAAGGTGATCAGGAAGCAGTAACGTAATCGGTAAAGAGAGAAAGTTATCCACCCTCTAAGACCAAATTCTTGGTTGGCCTTGTCAGGAGAAAAATGTAGCAGATTCAAAGTTTACAGAGAGTATATTTAAGCAGATAGGAGTCCAGACCACAAGGTGTTTACAGAACCAAGGCCAGAATATATGTTGTGTGGTTGAACCAGAAAATCCACTGTTAGAGGTCAGAGGTGGACTCTGACTGTTCAATCACTAATCTGTGCTCGGCGGGCAGTCTGGTTAAACTCAAGTGTCGCTTTCCTAAGATAAAAACACTCTGAGCTGAACTTTGATAGCTACTTGGACAAGGGCGGGAGAGCTGTGGAGGCACCTCAGCACAGTGGCCCCCAATTTCTGTTTTAACAGCCTTGAGGAAAGACATTTTCTCTCCCATATGAAGAATTACTGGGTTAGTAAATATTGAAATCATATTTACCATTAATTTCTTTGATATATACAATTTGTATGCACATGAATGTGCCTATAATTTCTGTATTACCTCAAAATCTCTCTCACTGTATGTACTGTATGTATGTAGGTATGTTTATGTATCTAGCTAGTTGTAGACTTTATCCCTGGTTCCTGGTACATGACTTTCAAAGCCTATTAATTCCCTGAGTGATAGTGGTGATAAAGCACTGTTTTTTTTTAATATATGAAGGCTCCTTAAACCATACCTAAGTTTATACAAACATTGTATGTCCCCCCTGACAGCTTCAGATAGGTTGCCAGAGAAATCAACCACGTAGAAGATTGACTCAAAGCTGAGTCCCTGGAGAGGGGAGCAGATGAAAGCTTAGCTTAATGACCAATAGGCAATGATTTGGTCAACTCCACCTGTGAAATTCAAACTTCTTCCAGCCCTTACACAGTAGTTCTTACTGAACTTCCTGATGTGCGAGGGCCCTGAGGGGCCAGGAGGTGCCACTTAACACAGGGCAGGTGGGTTCTCAGCCCTTTCTCTCCTCGCCTTATGCATCTCTTCATCTGGGTATCACTGAGACCAGAAGCAAACTCTGCCTTAGTTCCATGAGCTGTTTGAGCAAATAATTAAATCCGAAGTGGAGTTGGCAGGGAACGGTACAAGCAGACAGAAATGCACGTACACTGAGTGCTAATACCCATGCCTCGCACCTGAAGCAGGACAGTCTTCCGGGACTGAGCCCTTGAGCTGATGTGGTCTAATGCTGAGTCTTGGCGGTTACTATTAGAATGAACTGCGTGGTGGAGTGCTCGGTATCCAGAGCACCGGAGAACTGGTCGTGGGTGTGGGAAAAAATTCCACACTTTTAGTGTCAGAGGTGAGTAGGAAGAGTTCAGACACATTAACTCAGTAATTTGCATAGTCTTAGAGCACTTCCCTAGAAGATGCTTGCTATGAACAAAGAATGTTTAAACCATTTCATCAAAGAAAGCCTGCAAACGCTGCCTGAGCTGAGTGCCAGAATTTTACCCACCAGGAACAAGACCTGAGCATCATGCATCTTCCCCGCTGTGAAGCACTGGCAGAGGGCAGACATCACCTCTGCGGAGAGCAGCTCCACGGCAGCCTGTTTACACCAGTGCAGTGAATTTGGGGCCTTCTTTTTTTTGGTTGTTTTTCATGGGCGTTCTCACCTGGGAAGTGTTAGTGCTCGGTCGTATCGGTGAAATATCTGTAACGTCACTGCATTTTGCCACAATCATCACATAACAGAATCATGTGGAAGCAGTAAAAGCCCTCATTCTATTTGGGAAAAAAATCAATTAGCAACACAATCATGTAGAATCACCCCCCAATTGTGGAGATTTAGTGACTCACTGCAACCCCGAATTGCCCTGGCAATGGCTGTGCTATCTTCCTCTTCCTCTTGTTTTGCCGGCTCTCAGAATCCATGCTTAGTTTCCACCCATCACAAAGCAAAAGGAAACAAAAATCACCAGGGACTGAAAGACCTAAATTGGATTATACTCACACTATTTAGAAAACAAGATTCTATTACTAGTTACTCTCAGCTGAATAAATAGCCTTACATTAGCTAATGGCTCATTGGTACTGTGATAGTGATTATTTTTACTTAAATGTGTCTGCTCCTGAATACATGGGGAAAGGGTGAAATGATAGGATTCAGGAAGATATAGACATTCTGTTCAGTAAACCAGAGTTTCTGGAAGAGAGAGGAAATCGTGGGTGACATTGAGACCACACAGATTTATTTACTGTTATTTCTTTGTCAAGTTACCTACTGATGCAATACACTTACAGTTGTCAAACTTCATTGTGCATCAGAGCTAAGAGCCAAAAATACAAATGCTGAGGTTCTTCCTTAGATACTCTGGATTAGAGTCTGTAGAGACAGGATTTGAGCATCTATATTTTAATCCAATTTCCTTAAATCCAGTGCACAATTGGAAAATACTGTGGTAATGGTTTATAATCTTATTCCAAGCTATTAATGATGATTTGAGAACAGCATAGGTGCAGGTTTGTTTTGGTTATAGCTAATTGGAGTTGTATATATCTCACTTATCTGTATGTCAATTTTTTTTTTCATGCCTAGGAAGTTTCATGTCATTACTTCTGTGAACAGGAATTTTCTATTGTTTGCCTGGTCTCTGGCCTTATAATTGACTCTGATCAATCTTATGTTGTTGTTCTTTGCAGCATCTTGGAGTTATTGTATTAATATCTCATGATCACGTGCTATTTTAAAGAAATGTTTCTTTTTGCAGTGACTAACCACATGCAGTGTCCCCGCCTTGCTTCATTCGGCTGTGTATACTTGCAGTGGAATATTTAGTCTCCTGCATACCTGTTTGAGTTGAATTCATGGATTCCAGTTCTTTGCTGTGTTGAACACCCATGATTCCCATCAGTTTCCTAAACCCCTCTACTGTTTGTGTCTCTGTGTGGTCTTGACTCAGTGAGCAAGCCTTTGTTATGATTATCATCTCTTTTCCTACCTGAGAGATTATTTTTGATCTGATTTTTCTCTACAACCTCATTCACCTGTTTTTTGACATCTGCTGCCACCATTTCAGAAAATTCAATTGGCCAGCTTCTGATTTCCTCTACTTTGTTGTCTCCTGGACTTGTCCTAGTTGGACTGGAGTTCTGAGGTTGCATTTTGCTTTGGTATATTGTCATTTTCTATTTCTTTAAATTTTAATTTGTTTTCTGTGTCGATGCTTGTAAATTGCTTACGGTAGGTAGCTTTGGCACTAGTATTGGAACTTCCCTAGGAAACATCTATTCCTCAGAGATGGCTTCTAGGTGTTGTTGGCTCTTGGTCTTTGTGTCTGTCCCAAGATTCTACCTTCCCAATTCATTAAGGGGGAGAAGCTGCTATCTATCTGGACCAACACCCATTCCTTTGGTACTGTACTACAGTGACGATCATGACCCCAGACAATCACAGTGGACAACAAAAGCAAGGGAGACAGGCCTCACAATCCCTGACTTGAAATTATACTACAAAGATACTGTGATGAAAACAGTATGGTACTAGAAAAACATAATAATAATAAAGCAGGCCCAGTGGTCAATGAAACACATCAATTACATTCATTATCTTTGACAAAGGGGTCAAACAACTTCACTGGAAAAAAGAAAAGGCCAATCTCTTTAAAAGATGGTACTGCTGAGATAGGCTTTCCACATGCTGAACACTAAAACTACACCCATGTCTCTTACCAAGTCTTAAACTAAAATATAAATAGATCAAAGCTCTAAATAGTGGGCCGGAGGGTTAGCTCAGTGGTTCTGGCCCCTGCCTCGCAAGCGCAAGGTCCTGAGTTCGATCCCCGGTAACCACATAGAATGCTGGGCGTGGAGACACGCCCACCAACAATCAACACCGCATACCACAATGCCGGACGTGGTGGCTCACGCCTGTCATCCCAGCACTCGGGAGGCAGAGACAGGAGGATTGCTGAGTTCGCGGCGGCTTGCCTGGGCACCATAGTGAGCGCAGGGCCAGCCTGAACTACAAAGCGAGACCCTGTCTCCAAAAGCAAAAAAAAAAAAAAAAGCTCTAAATAGTTAAACAGAAACACTCAATCTGCTGGAAAAGAGAATGGGTAGAATTCTTGAAGACATAGATGGAGGCAAATCCTTCATGAACAAAACTCCAATTGCTTGGGAAATATTACAAAGAATCACCACATGGGATTTCATCTTATTTAAGAGCCTTTGCATGACAAAGAGGCATCACAGAGTAAAGAAATAAAATGGAGAGAAAGGGAAATATGTTTTGGCAGCTGTTTCTCAGGCAAAGGACTAATATCACGTTGTTTCCCTGGTATGAGAAACCAAAAAAGTATATAAGAACCAAAATGTACAACAGATATTCTGAAATAAGAAGAAAATATTCAAATGGGAAGGGAAATTATGGAGAGGGGAGGAAGAAAGAAAAGAACAGAAAAGAAAAGAACAATAAAAGAAGAATAAGTGGAAACAAAACTTTGTACGTAAGAAGGGGGAGGGAAGGGTAATGGGAAGAATAGAAGCCTCCGATGGATCACATACAGGTACACATTCCCTGTGACGGAAGAGGTTGTTATGTACATCTAAAAGTACCAATAATCTTGTGAATTGAACAATAAATGAAATATATTTTTAAAATTAGAGTGTAATGTATAATAGCAAAGTACATTACTGAGAGCAGATCACAGGTCAGAGCGCAATGGTACACGGACTGAAGCTGGCACACCACACACGTACTTTTGTAGATGAAATTTTAACGGGATGTGGCCCTGGCCATTTCTTAGGGATTATCTGTGCCTGCTTTCCCACTAACAAAGTGAAGCTGAGCAGTTGTGATAAACACTATATGGACTACTAGCCTAAAATACTGACTATCTGGACAACTGCAGAAAAAGGTTTGCCTACTTGTAGGGAGTGAGGGTTTAGAAAGGTAGGCAAGCTAAAGCAGGCTGATATAAAACTGGTCACACCCATACTCTGGATTGTAATTATGACTCTACCCCCTGCAAGAAGAATATAATCTTCTTGAATTTCAGTTTTCCCTATCTGTGGGAATGAGAAGGATTAGACTGAATAGAGTTGAATTTGAAGGATGAATTGAGTGGAATGTTGGAACTAAAACTGTGTATCTGTAGCAGCATAGGCTCTCATGACATCAGAGCATAACTGAAATACTCTCAAAGTTGCCCACATAGGAGATCCTAGGAGAAGTACTACAGTTCACTCAGACAGAAGCTACACTTACAAGGGTAATGACACAATGGTGACTTCAAAGACTTCAACAGAACTGAACGAAAGGTCAAAAAATCAAAAGAAATCTTGACAGAAAATGATGAACTCTCAAATATTTATGCAACACTTGCCATCTTTATGATGCTGCTGTGCGATGCGGGGTTTAGATGCGCGAAGCAATCCTAAAAGAGAAAAAAAGTTGAGGATCCCACAGCCTCTGATTTCGAGCTTACCACAGAGCTGACATCCAGGTGGTACAAACATAAAGACAGGCAAAGAAACAAAGGGATTAGAGTGGAGAATCCAGAAATAAAACCTTGAATATATAGTAAGACATTTTCAAAAAGAGCAGCAGGATCACTTGATGGGGAAAGACAGCTGTTTTCAACAACAGGTGTCGGAAAAAGCTTGTTCACCACATCCAGAACAGTAAAGTTGTACACCTATTTATGCTACATTTAAAAAAAAACCCTCAGGTAGATTAAAGTTCTAAACATAAAAGCTCAAACTATGAAATTCTTTGATGAAAACATGAAAATTTTCATAACGCTGGATTTGGCAATGATTTATAGAATACATCAACAAAAGCACAAGCAAGAAAAATAAAATAGACAAATCAGACTACATCAGTTTAAAACTTTCTATTCTTCAAAGGTGCAATCAATAGTGAAAAGGCAACCTGTATAATAAGAGGCAAGTATTTGTAAATCCTATCTGGTAAAGCATCAGTATCTAGGATATATATGAGACAGAACTTTCAAAAACAAAACCTCAATTGCATCTTAGACAGGGTTTCACCATGTTGCCATAGCTGGACTCAAGTGGTGATCTTCCTGTTTCAGCATCCTGAGTAGCTGGGATTACAAGTACGGGCTACAACAGTTGGATAATTTTACCACTATTCACTATTCCTTGCTAAATTTTATCAATGTTCTGTATTGACTTATCTCAACGATACTTCTCCCACTCTATATCTTTTTTGAATAACAGAGAAAGCTTACAATTTCTTCTATCCAGGTGATTTCCAGCTTATTGTCTTCGAACCTGAGCCATCTTAAATTTTCCAAATGTCCCAAGACATTTTCACTGAAAACATTTCTCTGCTAACTCGAACCCCACGGAAGAAGTCAGCTCTGCCATTGTGCGTCCTGTGTCTCAAATCACCCTCCCACCTCTCTGTGCCATCAAACGTGCCACAGCAGCCCGAAGGCCCCCACCCGCATGGTGCCCTTCCACCTCCTCCATTCGCGCACCTTCCATTAAGTCGGTTTCCAGACTCTCCTGCCTCTTCGTCTCTCCCCTCCTTTTTATTTCCTCGTAGTTTCCTTAATCCTGGCCTTCACCTCTCTTGTCTGGATAAGCACAAGAACTTTCTGCTGGTCTCTTTGCTTCTTGAATTTGTTTTCTTTTCTAATTCTCCCTGAATGCCCAATTAATCTTTCTGAAATGTAGCTGCAGTCATTCAAGCATCCCGTGCACTCTTCCGCAAGCGTGCGCTCCTTGCCTGTCCCAGGGCCTCGCCTTCTGTCTGCTCTCCGGAATTCCTCCTTCGCACTTCTCCCTCCTCCAGATGCTCCCAAGATCCCAGCGGGACCGAGCCGGAGCCTCACCCCATGCGGTGTCACATTTTTCCCTCCAAGAGTTTCAGGAGAAGCCCTGGTTCTGTTCCGAGGAGTGAAAAGGAAGCGCCTGAGGTATAAGTAAATAAGCAATCCTCCACTGTCTCTTGTGCACCCGGGTTCTCCTGCTCCAGCGTCCCCAGAGCCACCTGGTCGTAGGGACAGAGGCCCCAGCAGAAGGCGGGAGTCAAAGCCGTCGCTCTTTGACCACCTGGGCTGTCACTCGGAGAGTGGGGAACGCCCCCTTGATTGTCTCTCTCTCTTCTATCAGCAGTTCGCCCTGAACTTGAGCACAGTCACAAAAATGGGTCACAGAACCAGAGACAAAACCGCAAACTCCAGAAGAAACAAAAGAGAGACTACCGGACTACAATACCAACAGGTTACACCGAGGGTCAAAAAAGTGACCTACACGAGTTTAAGAACTCCTAATCTTACACCGTCTCTGTGTGTGCACAGATCTGATATCACTACATACACCAAAGAACCTGAGAATTCGGCAGAGACTGAACACTGTGCAGGCTGCACAAGCGGACCCCTGCCATGCCGGGGACTGCGAAGGCTCTAAAGGCTGGCCCGACATCAGAACCGAAGCCCACAAAGCAGGTGCGACTTGATGCCTGAACCTGACCGAGTCAGTTGCTGAAGGAAATGAAAATATTTATGTTTTTTAAAGGATTTGAATGAAGCCAAGATTCTTAGAACATTTATAATGTACAGGGTAAAATTCAAAATTACTCAGGAAAATCTCAATTTACATAGAAAAAGGAAATCAACACACCAGAATACTAAAAATATGCAGTGTTGTAGGCTGTATTTTGTCCTCCAAAAGTTCGCAGTTTGAAGCCCTGACCCTGTGTAGCTCAAAATGCAGCCATTTTTAGAGAAAAGACAGAACTGTAGATAAGGCCTTTAACAAAGCAACTGAATTAGAATGAGACTATTAGAGTTGAACTTAATCCGATATGAACTGTTGTCCTTAGAAAAACAGGGGACTGGAGCTCACAGAAGTGGCGCTAGGGAAACACAAAGGTAAGATGTTAGGATGACACAGCAAGCAGGCAGCTGTGTAAAAGCAAGAGCGGGTCTCAGAAGAAGTGGTGATTGGCCGACAACTTTGTCTTAAACATTTAGACCCCACAATTCAGTGAGAAATAAACTTCTGCTTCAGCTACCAAGTCAATGATGCTTTTTACACCAGTCATTAGAGTTTGGATCTGATATGCCCAGCAAAGCTGATATGATTAGAGGCAGGGTGTGGGAGGGTGATTAGAACAGGAGGGTCAGTTCATCAGTGTATTAACCCATCGATGGATTCAGTTCATCAAACCCTGATGACATCATCAAAAGGGGACAGACATGAAGGAGGTGAGGCCTAGTTGAAGGAGGTTGTAAGGCCGATGTTGAGCACCATATCCGTCCGGTGTCTGGCACCTTCTTGCGAGCTCTCTACTCCTTGTCTCCTGCACCAGGGTGTGAGCAGCTGTCCTCCGCCGTGCCCCTCCGCCATGCCCCTCCGCCATGCCCCTCCGCCATGCCCCTCCGCCATGCCCCTCCGCCATGATGCTCTGTCTTGCCAGAGGCCTAAAAGCCATGGAGCCGTTGACCAAGACTGAAACCTCTGAAACTGTGATCCAAAATATTTTTTATTCCTTTAAGTTGCTTTTCGTAAGTATTTTATTAAAGCACTAAATGATAATACAGTAATTCCAGCAAATTTGTACATAGATATTATCATTTTCTCACAATAATGTTGAAACAAATATTATACAAATACCACAATAACAGCAAGCATTCTTGGAACAAATGGGAAAATGAAATAAAATCTCATCAAAAATTCGGAGATAAATTATTGATAGTTTCCATTTGATAATGGAAGTTTTACAATCACAAAAGTAACCAAGAAATAAACTTACATATAAGGCTCAATAGCAGATTTAGAATGACAGAACAAAAAATAGTCTATGAGTCCCAAGACAGACCAGTGAAAATACCCATTCTGAAAAACAGAAAAAGTAGTTGTTATAGTCAGGATTTGCAAAGGAATACATTTAATATAGGGCACATAATTTATGAGATTATTTTATAATATTCACCCAGAAAGTCAAATGCAGGTCAGCTGACAGTCTGGATCCCACACCAGAGAGCTCCACGAATCGAGCTAAAGCCCGGAGTCCACGGCAGTGTCTCATGCAAGTCCCTGTGGAGGATCCACAGCAGGGAGGCCCGAAGGCGAGTGCCGCAGCCGGAAACGTGTGCCAGTGTAGTGAAGGGGCTGTGCCATCAGGCTACGCTGGCGGTCTGTGCGCATCAGGCCTCCCCTGAAGAGAACGGCAGCCATTCCCAGAGTCTTCCTCCAGTAAGAACAGCCAAGTTCGCACCGGGAAATCCAGCCTGGAAGCTGCCTCAGGAGGGTCAACAGCACACATCTTCCCCCCAGGTCTCTTTCATGCCACTGCCAAGCCCTCCATGGGTGGGTCTTCCAAGCCCAGAAGGAAGCCTCTTCAGTTCAGCTGGGCGCTCCTAGGTGACCATTAGCTAATCCGCCACAGTAGTTGAACAAAAATTAATAGTCTCAGATACCAGTGGGACAGTTTAAAATTAATTGAGGCTGAATATAAATGGCACTGAAATAGGAGGATTAGAAGTTTGAGGACAGTCTGAGTTACATAGTAAGTTCAAAGCAGGCTTGAACTACATGGTGAGACCTCTCTCAAAAGAAACAACAAATCTCTAAAATTCAGATCAGTGGAACTAGAGGAAAAAATATTGAGAGAAATAATTGCTGAAAACTTTCCAAGTTTGACCAAACATTAAGCCTACAGAGTCAAGAAGCAAACAAAACATAAACAGGACAAACCCAAAGGATTCCACAACCACCTACATGGTAATCAAAAGAATAAAAACTAACAACAGTGAAAAAGTCTTGCAAGCAGGCAGAAAAATATGTAGTACTACATATAGGAGAGCAATTTACAAGACAAATTTCTCATCAAAAGACATAGAAGATAAAACTCAGGTCCTCAGAAATTATAGCAAAAACATGATTCGTAGAAGAAAAATGATAAACTAGACCATTAAAATGGAAATAATTTGCTTTGTGAAAGACATTATTAAAGGATTAAAAAGATAAAGTAAAAATATAGACTAGAAGAAAGTATCTTCTAAATACTTTGCTGGCAAAGACTCGTATGCATACATAGGAAGAACTCCTTAAATTCAATGGTAAGCAAGTAAAAACTCAGTTTTAAAATGGGCAAAAGAACAGATGCTTTCTTAAAGAAGATACAGAGATGGCAAGTATGCATATGTAAAAAAGTTCAACATAATTAGACCTTGGAGAAATGCAAATTAAAATCATAAAATGTCACACATACATATTAGAATGACTAAAATAAAAAATACTGATAGTACCGAGTGCTAGTGAGGATGTGGAGTGACTAAAGCTTGCATGCTGCTGGTGAGAACAGAAATTCATAAAGCTGTTTGACACTTTCTTATAAAGTTAAACACGCATGCACTGTGTAACTCAGCAATTCTACTCCTGGCCACTTCCTCCCAAGAAATGAAAGTTTGTATTCACTGTCCCTTCACTAAAAGTTCGGTTGCTAGGTAGTTTTTCAGGGAAAAAGTATCTCTCGAGTTCCCATCACTGCTTTGAAAATGAAGGACGACTTCCGTGGAGGAGTCCAAGGAGCAAGATGGCGGCCACAGCTCCCATGAGTGGGGTTGCCAAGGGCTGAGAGCGGACGCTGTGCACA
Organism: Thryonomys swinderianus; assembly: GCA_004025085.1. NCBI lineage: Eukaryota > Metazoa > Chordata > Mammalia > Rodentia > Thryonomyidae > Thryonomys > Thryonomys swinderianus. The sequence goes on along the minus strand of PVIC010000346.1, from coordinate 29,657 downwards.
CAGGGCAGCCACGGCAAGTGGGCCTGGGTCTCTCCGCGGGAGGAAAGGACAGCAGATGCCCGGAAGGGAGCAAGCGCTTCGGGTGAGAAGGGAGTTTCGGCTTTTAATCAGTGGCTCCCTCAGCCCAGAGAAATGGGCATGGATTCCAAAAGGAAGACCCTCAACTTTCTCAGATTTGACTTTTTCCACCAAACTCCACCTCTGCACCAGTGATTACAAGGGTACCAGAACACCAAGAGACACATTCTAGAAATAACAAATTGCCACAGATACGGAAATATACAGGTGACATTTTTGGATACACAAAGAAATATATTGTATACAAAGATATATGCCTAGGTGTTCTATATATGGACAGATTGATCCTCAAGTATATACCAGTTTTGACAAAAGTTGGATTATTGAGAAGCTGTAGCATTTTTAAATGTACCTATTGTTTAATTCTCTTTTATTGGAACCATGGTTCCCTAAATCCCTTCTTCTAGAATGTGAGTCAGTCTCAGTCTTTTGATTTATTTTCAACAAGAAGACCATGGTGTGGTGCAGGGTGCAGCTCCGTGGTAGAGCATTGTCCCAACACACATAAGATTCCATCCCCAGAATCACACATAAATAAACGAAGGGACAGAAGTGCTACTGTGGACGACCACGGGTGGTTAGAACAAGGAATTAGCTTCCCTTTCTCTCTGTTTGATTCTTCTTTCTGGAGAAAGGCAGCTAACATGCCATGAGGACATTCAAGCAGCCCTGTGGGGAGGATCACCTTGTCTCTTTGACAGCCAGCACCGAGGTGCATGGACCAGTTGAGAGGGTCACAGGAAGTCCTCCGATGAAAAGTTTTCATTGCAACCTCATGGAAATCTCCAAGGCAGAGCACCATAAACAAGTTACCTCAAATTCCTTGGCCACAGGAACTGTGGGGGACAGCCAGTGATTATTGTTTTCATATCAATATTCACTCAAGAGAGAGTCCTACTTCCGCTCTCAGCCACTACGTTAGGTAACATTAGGTGGCTCATCCTGAGCCTATAGGCATAGGTTTCATCATGACTGCCTTGTTTAATTCCCATAAAGTACAACAGCTACTTCTACAGATAAAAAAATCTGCTGCCTGGAAGTATGGAGAATCTACCCCGTGGTGATGGAGCCAGTTCGCAGTCCAGCTAGGGTTCCAAGTCAGGATGATCCTGTGGCTCTTCCTCAGCTGCAGAGGACGTAGTCATTGAAACCATGAGAGGCTGTTGATCAGGAGAACAGGTAGCCTCGCCGAGGCCAGCTGGAAAACACAAGAAACCAAAGGGTCCACTCAGGAAGCACTCTGAGTCTGGTCAAAGTCAAGGAAAGGAGGGAGATCTGGGACAGTGAGAACAAAACAAGATAGAAAAGGCCGGAAGCCCGGAGTGGTTTGTCTTCACTTACCAGCAAACATGAGACGGCTAAGAACATAGTGGGAATCAGCCAAAGTGGGGAGAGAGTGTTATAGCTATACTGTTCATTTACTTTCACTGGTTGCCCTGATGATGGAACCCTCAGCTTATGGTAATGACACGAGAAGAATACAGAGGGAGGAATTAGCAATTTTATTAGCGCCGATGTCCACATTTGACTAGTTACTTGTTCCTCAGACAAAAGTCTCAATGCCTTTGTGAATTATACTTCCATGACTACCATATCAACTAGCTTTTTACAAAAAAAAAAAGCGCGCACACACACAACTACACCCAGAATTTAGTGGATTAAAATAACAAAACGAGAACAATTTATTTAATTCCTGGTTCCATGAGTTGGTGATTTATTTAATTCCTGGTTCCATGAGTTGGCAATTTGGCGTTGGCCCAGCTGGGCAGTTCCGCTGAGCTCAGTGGAACTTCCTCCTACCTCCACTGTCCCCTTCAAGCCAGCCAGGCCACTCTCCTCGGAGTACTGCTCATGTGCTGAGGTGACCGAGAACTGGGGCGAGGGCTGCCCGTCCTCCAGCAGGCTCCCTGGACTCACCCAGGCGTCAGCTCCAGGCTCCAAAGGTAGGAAGATGCTTGTACTTAGGGTCATCGGTCAGCCCCGTTGCGTCATTCTTCTAACTTCTTACTGGCCAGACTGAGGTCTGTAGCTAAGTCAAAGTCAAAAGATGAGAAGTGAAAAGAGAGGCATTCTGTGGATGAGAGGAAGAAAAACGTTGCAGCCAGTTTTGTCACATACAAGGGATAATCGAAAGATAGTGGAATATTAAATATGCATGTAAACTTTGTACACTAAAGGACACATTGTCAAGAGCCATGGTACAAGTGTATGCAAAGTGAGGGGATATTTCTGAGTGTTTTTAAGGGATTAACGCCCATGTGTCTTTTACTTTAATTAATTTTTAAATGTAAGCATTTGCCATATTTATGATCACCACTCACTGAGCAACCATTGTGGTCATTTCTATCAAATGAAAACATTACTATGTTTCCCGATTCACCTTAGTCACCGGGTGTGGCACCCTGAGATCTCTAGCTCTTCCCCAAAGTCAAAATGACCATGAAAAGCAGACATGTTTAAGTGATTCCCGACTGGACAGGCCATGCCATGGCCTGAGAGATGAGACTACTGGCTGACCATCAGGCGAGCCCACAGGTGCTGCGGCCGGAAGCCCCGCCCCCGAGGGCTTGCCGCCTGTGCAGCACGTGGCTCGTCCAGGCATCTCAACTTCGTAGGGCGCTGCTGTGAGAAAAGCCCACTGAGTCTTCTTTAACCCCTTTTTATCATTTAAATCCAGGGTAAGATCTTCAAAGCTCAAAACTGTCAGACTCAAATAGCTCTTATAAAAAGTGGATGCTGAGGAGTGTTTATTGTGAACAGACTATATAAACTTTGGAAAACAATAAATGTACATCGGACAGTCAGCTCCAAACTGAACTAGATGTGCGGCCAGCACAGTGTGCTAACCTTCCCGGGTCGGACGGGCGGGTCCTCAGCGCCTGGCAGGGCCGCCGGCGGAAGCGTGCTGAGCAGCTAGCACCAGCGCGTGGCAGACCTTGCCAGGCCCTCGGGCGCCCCTTCGCACTGGCCGCGTCTGCCCTGTCCACGTGCTTGTTTGAGAGCGAAGAGCAGCTCGGGACGCTGGAATCACTGTCCCACAGGCAGCGCTCTCCAGGGCACCGCGGGGCCGTGAAGCCGGGCCCCCAGCTGCCCACCGCAGGCACCAGCGACCGCTGCAGCGAGCCGTTCCCTCCGCTCCCACCTGGAAAGGCAGAGAGCCCGGGGCTCGTCAGCCAAGGCGGCAGCTCGGTGGCCCCGCGTTCTCGCCCCCGAACGCGTCCCTGCGGGCCCCGTGAGGTCCCAGTAAGAAACCCAGGTCTGCGCGGCCCCACCCACCGTGGGGTCCTGCGGTCAGGCGTGGGGACCAGTTTGGCTGCCATGCTGGCACACTTTCCCAGAAATAGATTTGAAGTCACGAAAATTTATTTTTAAAAAAAGAAAAGAAAATCCACTCTGACGTGTTATTTTGCTAACAGCCCTAACTTTGCAATAAATAAAGACTGCAGGTGGGGAAAATGCATAAAATGGAAATAAGCTGAGTGAACTGGAGCCTACGGTATGTCCAGTCCATAAATATTCATGCTAAATCACCTCTCCCTCCGAGTCCACGGCTCTCCTGTGTGCACTTAGGCCGCAGTGCTCTCGCTAGGCCTGGGTTCCGGATACACTCTCAGAGTCGGGGGAGGGAGGGCCCGGCGTCTCTGAGCAGATTAGCACGCCTGGCATCGCGGCTGATCCCCCAGAAGCTTGGGAGGCTCAAGCACCCTCTTCTCATTTGGCGAGGAAACAGCCATTCACCTCTGGGTCTCATCAACAGAAACTGAGCTATGGGAGGGAAGCGGGAAGCGGGAGAAAATCCTTAATCTTAGCAACAGTGGGGTTTTAGCTATGCAGCTTAAAGGGGGAAACAGAAAGCCTTGTTGAGAAGTTCATCTCTAGGTAACCAGGTTCTGAAAGAGGCTTTTGTGTGAGGGGAGCGAGGGAGGCCTCCCCCGCCAGGAGGAATGAGGATCCCACAGGGAGGTGCTTTCCTGCCCTCCCTGGCCTGGGGCAGCGCCGTGGCTGGCTCAGCAGGACTGGCACGGCCTGACCGGCCGGAGGGAGAGGCCAGCTCCCTCAAGCTCAGCCGGCTCACGGCGCCACATTCCTCCCCTCCGGCCCGGCCTCCCGGTGACCTTCGGATTACACTGCAGTCAAGTCTCGGGGTGATAGAGCGTTTTCACCCTCCCCTGCAGTATTTAGCTACTTCCCTCCCGAGGAAAGCGACTAGACAGGAGTTTCTAGAATTCTCCTGCCTCAGCACAGAGGGACAGATGTGTTGGAATCTTGCCAGCCTCGCGTGTAACAGAAGAGCCACCTTAAAGTGGTAAAACTGGCTTTCTCTTTTCCTCCTCAGGCTCGCCACATCGCCGTGTCCTTAAAATATATCCAGTCAGTCGGTAAAATCAAACACTCTGAGTATAGCTGTTGCCAGCTACTGTGGGTCTTTGCTGGCGTACAGGGGGAAAGCTTTAATTGGAAAATCAGAGGAAAGATAGAAAAGGACTGCAGTTTAAGTAGCTGGAGACGGCCGGCTCCGACACTGGGATTCCAGTGGGTTTAGCAAAGCGCAAGCCCAGCTCTGTGGCTTAGCTGGTAGGGTGGGTACTGGTCAGTGTGAGCTCAGGACCGGATCACGGTTCTAGAATCTACGAGGCTGAACAATGGTTTTGTTCCTAAAGGGCTTGACCTTGTCTGTGGAGGAGTCTCAGTCACGGAAGCTCTGCGTTTCCTAGAATCAGGGATCACAGTTTGGGGGCTCCAAGCAGCTGGGTGTAGCTGAATGTTGCCATGTGCCTCTTGTCCTGGTGTCCTCCGTCCTGAAGGGGAATGAGATGATACAAATTCAGGGCAGGCCAACCTTGTCTGCGGCTCCTAGATATGCACTTCGCAAATGATCAAAATACCCGCAGGCAGAATTGAGAAGGAATTTAATCCAATACTTACAGTGACAAAGGGTACGAAATGAAGGTCAAGGTTTTTCCTGTTTTTAGTTTTCCATTGGGCATCTGCGGGTCCCCGCGAAGAGTCAGGGTTCACAGCACCAAGGCCTTGGCAGTTCCAGGAGAAAACATCAGTCAGCCTTTCACTGAGCGGAGCCCAGCGTGCTTCCCGTTCCCACCGAGCGGCGGGCCCTGGCGACGCCGGCACCATCACGGCTGTGGGTGTGTAAGGTGTTGCAGTCAGTGCAGCGGGCACTTCTGGAGCACACGCTGTGGGGCGCGTATCACGCTCAGCCTCTCACACCACCGCAGCTCCTGGAGAGGGGTCAGACACACTCTGGTTTAAGACACAGTTCCAGTCGTGGTGCTGCCAATGGACACAAACCTGGCACCCAGGAGACTCCCGTGAGCCCATCTCAGGGGCCTGCGCAGAGGGCTCGGCTAGCAGAGTGCCACGGGCGTTTTACCAGGCTCTGGGCGCTGGGTCTCTTTTCAGTGGTGATTCTGGGTTCTTTTTATAGTGAGCAAAGAGTTTGATCGAGACAAATGCAAACAGCAGCACAATTTTATTAAAGGTAGGAGAAGAATCAGGTTCTGCACAGCAAGTTTAGGCCAATTAAAAGTAGGAAAAGAAGAACACCCCCTGCATGAGAGCGGCCACCATGCAAGAGTGGATACAGTGAAAACATTCGTGTGGTCTATCCTTCGGCATCCGTCAGTCCTCAGGCTGATGTCAGGTTGAGGCCATGATATCAAAAATCTACTCAAAAGTCCACGTGCAGGGCTTTGGGAACTCTTCCTGCATCCTGGGATTTTATAACAGACAGGCTGCAACTTACTTCCCCAGCCGGTTTTGCCTCAGCCTAATCTCCTGCCTCAGGCAGATCACAGTGCTGCAGGCTAATGAGTCCTTCAAAAGAGGTGTGAGAACAGACCAGGAGAAGCTGGAGAAAGGGGCTCAGGGCCGCAGGCAGCGGGGAAGGGTAGCTGCCAGGTGCAGGGTGTCAGGAGCACGTGAAAGGCTGTGGGCACTCGCCAGGCATCCTCAGAGAAGATGTGCTGATGTCAGCGCTCCTGTGGAAGAGAAATGCAAGTACCCCTATTGTCTGTTGTTCTTCCTTTGGTCAGTTAGTCTCTGTGAACCGTCCTGTGACTTTATGGATGTCTTTGAAATAGAGTAAGATAAAGATGACTTTGAATAAGAACCAGGTATGAGCACCCACCGTATTTTGCCTATGCAATTTTCTTTCATTTTCTCCGAATGACCCTACAAGGAAGGTGTGTCTCATCTCACCATAACAAACACGAGGAGTGGTCCGTCCACCTTGGCTCAGTTCATGCCACTGACCGGAGGGGAACTGGGTGGTAAACCCGCCGCAACCACTGGGCTCCGAGGCTGTGCTTGGCCCCTTTCTACACCGCTTCCGCCTTCGGTGCTCCGGGCAGCGCTGTCGGTGGAGGCTGCGGTCCTCCTCAGGAAGGGGGCGCTCTGCCGCTCTGGCAGCAAGGAGACGGCGCCGCCATCGCCATGGCGACCTGCCCTGTGGCGCTGCCGCGAAGCCCTTCAGGAGTCCGCTGTCTGCGGAGACTGGTGGGCACGCACGGCCCGTGCCCCTCCACTGTCCCGCACGCTCAGGCACAGCCTCTCGCGCTCTCCTCGCTCTGAAGGAGCAGAGCCTCCCTGACGCCGGCCTGGCAGCGCTGCCAGCTCGGGGACAGCAGCGGGGAGGTCCCTTCCAGACTGCGCGGGGCCCACTGGCTCCCCGGCACTTCCGGTGCCATCCGTCCTCACACCCACAGGCCGGACGGGGGCGCTGTCAGAGTTCTAGTGGGACCAGAGGGAGGAAGAGACCCTCCCGGAGCGGCGGGTACCACTTACAGGCTTGGGCCTTTTGCTTCTCTGCGTTTGTTTTCCAGACGCCTTCTCGGGGGAGGTGTAGGGAAAGATAACGTGACGCCGCCGGATCGTCCTACAGAGCACTAGTTAAAATTCCTGGTAACCAGACCCTCTCAGCCCACTAACAAAACAAGCAAAGCCTCCAGTCGCTCTGAGGTTTGTCTGTTTTCAGGGCCCCTGACTGCTGGTCGGTGTGGATGATGTGTCACTTCCGGCCAGCACGTCTCTCTTATGCCAGAGGGCACCACCTCAACTCCACGGTGGCATCTTCCAGAACTACTCCATCTACAAAGTGTGCAGATAAGGACAAGAGGGGACCATGGACCCTCCCACCCACAGGCTTAGCCATGGGGCGATCAGGTCGCTGGCTCTTTCCAGAAGTCCCAGAACAGACTCAGAGGGAAACCACTCACCCGAGACGAAGCCGCAGCTCCGGGGCCAGAGACGCCCATGACTCAGGCCTGGGGGAAGGAGCTATGTCTGAAAGAATGAAGAGAATGTGCAGGGAAAAGCAAGGGCCTGACCAGAAAAGTCCGGCAGACACCTGCGTCCTGGGTACAGGGAGTACGTGCTTGATTTCGTGACTGTTAAGATTTGGCTCAAAAATGCCTCTCGGGAGACTCGTTTGTTCAGAGGTGGAGCCGCTGGAAGGTGAACAGACCACGGAGCACTGACTTGGTCGCGGCCTGGCCCAGAGACGAGCGCCTCGCTGAAGGTCCTGCTGGGGGCCGTCAGGGAGAGAGGCTGCCGGGCAGCGCGGAGCTCGTGGCCTGGAAGGGTGTGCTCCCATCCCCCACCGCTGTCTCGAGCCCCGGCTCTCTCCTGCTCTCTGGATGCCATGAGGCTAGCAGCTTCCTCCTCCACGCCCTCCCACCCTGATGTTTTTGTCTCGGAGCCCGAGGTTCCTGAAATCTCTGAATCCAGGAGACAAAACAAACCTCTTCTCCTCTGGGCCATATCAGGATCGACCCAGCAACATGAAAGTCACTGGTCCACGCCTAGAAAGGGACGCTGGTGAATTCTAACTTGTACGCATTGCTTTCCTAGGCCCCCTCCCACGGCGACTCGGGGTTGGATTCTCTGAAGTGGTTTGGCCAGTGAACATCACCGAACGAGTCACAGTAATGGCTTGAAAAGCACCTATAAACAGAAACTTACCCTTTGTCTGCTGTTCCTAGAGCCTTTTCACCATATGTTATGTCTAGATCTTCGCCTCCCACCCCCCCCCAAAAAAAAAAACCAAAGCCAAGTGCAATCTTAAGAGAAATGACTTATTAAATTCCTGTTACTGGGACCAAAAGAATCATGGCTATTATTGGGTCTTTTCTTCAGGGAAAATTGTGGTCATCCCCACGCTATATCCTATACACTTATCCCTCTTTCTAGCCCATCTGATAGACACAAAGTTTACTGTCTTTTCACCTTAAAATGTAAGACTGGGCAGGTCTGGTCACACAGAGACTTGTAATCCTGGTATTCTGGAGGCTGAGGCAGGAGGTTTACTGCCATTTCATGGCCATCCTGGGCTCCATAGTGAGTTCAAGGCCAGGCTGACTACATGCTGAGACCCTGTCTCAAAGAAAGAAACAACAGGTGAATAATTTCCAAGAGGTATTTTATTAAAATATAAGGTGTAACACAGGGAAATAATTACAAGAAACATGACATTGCCCGGTTTCTATGAAATCTGACACTAAAATCACCAAATAAGCTTAAGCCCCCATTCTAATATCTGTAGGACAGCATTTCTCAAAGTGAGTTTCTCCAACAGGCAGTATCAGCATCACCTAGGCACTGGTCAGGAGTGTAAATTCTCCCACCCACCCTAGACCCACTCAGTCTCAGGCTCTGACCAGGAGCCAGATGACAGAGGAAGCCCTGATGGGGACACAGATTCAGCCAGGGCCCGAGGGCCACTTCTTGCAAGACGATTCCCCACCACTGGGGGGCGGACAAAGAAACCCTGCTCCCTTTGGTCCAGGTAGTGCCGGTTCTAGGACGGAGTCCAGGGTTTGGAGTGGCAGAAAAGCCAATACCCAATGCCTAATTATTTATGAGGCTTTCAGCCAGTTTCTTAGCTCCTGACACCTTGGGGTCTTAATTTCTTTATGGAAAAAAAATGGGATATTACTTAGTCAGATTGTTTATGGATTTAATGAGATAAAACCCGCCAGTCCTTCACCACCATCTAGCCCAGCATAGACACTAAAGTCAGCTGGCTCTCCTCTTAAACGCCGCTTTCCAGCTCCGTGGGACAAATAAATTAAGATGTGTTAAAAAAAGAAAAAAGTTCTGTGAGGACAAGTACATAATCTCTACTGTGCATTTTCAAGAACAGAAATAAATTTCTTCTGTCCAGTTCAAATCTCTCGCTATTCCTAGATACTACCCAGGCAGCGAGCCACCAGGCTCAAGTCCACAGTCAGTTCTTAATGGATGTGCAGAAATTATTGGCACGGTCATGGCTGACTCAGCCTCTCCTGGCTCAAGATGGAGGCGTTCCCCTCCCTGCTCGTCTCCCACCCTCCTGGCCCCCAGAGCCGTCTGTCGGTCCGCTGCTCCCGCTGGACCACAGAGCAGCCTTTAGCCACAGCACAGACCATGAGAAGTCAGTCACAGTCAGAAGCAGCTCCTTGACTGGGGAGCCAGTGAAGAAATACTCAGGTGTCAGGCAGAGCTCTGACATTGTCTGTTCCTTTTTGTTGCTGCTATTGTTGACCACGTTGAATGGAGGAACACAGATTCTTTAAAAGATTAGATAGTACCAGTGAGGATGACATGTGCGGTTTTTCTATCCACAACCTCTGTCACCTAGAACCCTATCTAGAGGGAGTCACGCTTTTCCCCTTTTCAGATATACTCTTAGAAGCTCTCTGTTGGATCTACGTAACTAATGTGTGAGAACTGCGTGTGGTTCTCTAGGCGAGCAGAAGTCATAGAAAATGTATGTGTCATGATGCGAGGGGTCTGTGCGGGGGGCGGACAGGCTCGGGCCAGCAGGGAGAGCCAGAGGCTTCAGCAGCTGCTCCACCCAAGGAAACGGAAGTTGCAAAAGAAGAGGCGCCAGGGATACAGCGCCAGCCCAGCGCTCAGGCCCGGCGGCTCTCTGGAGCCCCCGGTGAGAACCCGCGAGGCACGGCTGACGAGCCCGGAGCCGAGATGCAGGGCCAGCGCCGTCCAAGGACTCCTGCTGCGGAAAGCTTGGCCCTCTCCAGGGACGGGCGCGTTGCCTGCTCCTTTCTCTCCTTTGTTCCGTGCACCCCACAGGCCTGTGACTCGATGCCACCTGTACCCGGGGTGGGTCTTTCCCTGTCATTTCCCAGCCTGTGTGCCGATCATCTCTGGAAACAGCCAGGACTCTGCCTCGCCGGTCTGTGAGGCCCTTCTTACCCCAGCGGAGTTGACACGTCCCCATTCCTCGCACTCTTTCCTTTGCACAACACGTAATAAGCACGCTGTTCCGAGACACAGAGGGCCATGGGGCAGAAGCGGGCAGACTGCCAGGCACCTCCCCAGCCCGCCGCATCCTGTGCCCGTGAGGCCTCAGAGCGGCGGCAGCGCTGCCTCCGGCGTGCACGGGTTTCCTCCGTGTCTCTCACTGGGCGGACACTTCGCCGATGCAGAGCCTGTGCGTGATACAGGGCACGCACGCCTGCCTTTCTCTGAGCACACAGTGGCCATGCCCGTCTCCCGAGACCGTCCTGTCCTCCCTCCCACAGCCTGGCAGTTCGTGCAGGTCCCGATGCTGGGGCCCGCCGCCTGCGGGGGTCCTCGCCGCAGCCACGGTCTCTCCGTGTGCTCCCCTCACGCAAACCTGCGCAGCAACGTCGCACCCGCGAGGACCGAGCTCGCCTCACCCGCAGGCCATTTGCTCGCCATCCGCCTGCTCCTGTGCCCCCTCCTGTGCGTGTGACCCCCCTCACGGTGGCTTTGTGCCGCCCCTGCCCCAGATTTACACACAGGAAAACCAGGGCCCAGAAGTGGACGCGGGGTAGTCCCAGCGAGAACATGGACGGTGACTGACCCTGAACCCGGGACCCCAGCATCGGCTCAGGGGACGTGGCTTGGGGGGTCCAGAAGTCGTAGTTTTGAATCTTGATTCCGCCGTGTAAGAGCTGCGTTGTTTTTGCTGAGTTTCCTGTTTCTGGGGCCTCGGTCCTCCCATCCCAAAGCGGATGATAATATTTACCTTATAGAATAACTACAATCGTAAAACATACGGAACGCCAGAGGAGTTCTTTACTGAGTAGTGCTGATTGGCCGAAGTTTAACTTTCTCTTACAGTCCGGGAGCGGTTCTCCCTCAGAAGCCCGGCTTCATCTCTGCACACGGTGCCGGCAGGTAGAGCAGACACTGGAGCGTAGGGCCCAGCGGTTAAGGAGCTGAGGCTTTTGTCCCTGGAGGGCAGCTCTGGGGGCAGGCCGGCTCAGCAGGCGCTGGGGCCCCCCGAGGGCTTCCTTCCCTGAAGACCTGAGGAGAAATCACAGCTAACGGGACACTGGGCCACCCGCTTCTGACGAGAGACACGGCGGGGCCGGGGCCGGGGCCAGGATGGAACCAAGCCCAAAAGGGACCTGAGGGGGGAACGTGTATCTCCTGGCATATGTCTACATCCGGGTTGGCACCTCAGTTGCCTACAGCCGCCACACGGTCTCGCCAGGGTTTTCCAGTGCTGCGCAGCCAGCACGGTGGGCACTTACGCTTTTTAGCGTCCACCTACTCAGGGATGAGAGAACGCCATGCTAGGTACCCAAGTGTGTCCCTATGCTCTCAACATCTGGGCCCTGGCATGACCTCTCCTTTCAGGCTCCGGGGAATAAGCCTGTGAGGGTTCTTTGTGAGGCCAGCCATCCAGCTACCGGGCACGGAATCCTTCCCTGTTTGTGCAGATAGAGGCTTACGTCACAGCATGGAATTCGTTTCCCCTTATCTTAGCACACAAGGACAAATGACCCGGGCCTTGTTATAAATCCAGCAGTTCTGTGTCTCTGGGTCTGTTTCCGTGTAAATCTCCCACAAACTCTGCTTGGCTAGCAGTTTGCTTTTGTTTGCTGCGTCTCCTTGGCTCAGGCTCCCAGGATCAGCAGTCTCAGGAATGGACGCTGTTTTTCATCTGCAGACACATTCCAGGAAGAAGAGAACAGCCAGGGTCTCTGCTGCTGCTGAAACCCCGCAGCCAGCTGTCTGTCTCCCAGCACAGACACACTGTGAAATTCCAGCCGCTTGGAAGATCCAGCAAGCCGGGAAGGCTTGAGATGGCCGACGCAGCTCTCCCGCCTTTCAGAACCTCTGGTGGACCCCTGTCCAGAGCGGTTAGTACCAGTTATGGTCTCAAGGTCAAGGAAGCTGTCCAAGTACATTTCATTTTCATTTTGCTTTTTAAAATTTATTTTTGTGATTACTTGGGTATTGGATCCAGAGCCTTTGTCACCACCCTGTGTTGCTAAGTTACCCATGCCAGGTGAAAATTTATGATCCTCCAACCCCAGATTCCCAGGGGTTACAGGTGTGCACTATTGTGCCTGGCTCAGGCAGGTTTTACATGGCATCAGTAGCCCCAGGGCTGAATAACAAAGTTAAGGCAGGGGAAGAGGCAACCTTCCTGTCTCAGTTATGGTTTCGGGTTACTGAGACAAAATGCCCAACATCCTCAAGTCAAAGGAGGAAAGGTCCATTTCAGCTCACAGTTTGTAGAGGTTTTAGTTCGCAGTAGGCAGGCTGCAAGGCAGGGCACGGCAGAGGGGCGTGACAGAGGAGAAACAGTCCATGGCGAGCAGAAGGCAGCAAGAAGCAGCAGCAACACCAGCAGCCCGTCCTTCCCTCTCCTCCCATACAGAACACCTGCCTTGAATCCCAGAATTCGGGAGGCTGAAGCAGGAGAACTACTGTGACTTAGAGGCTAGCCTGAGCTACACAGCAAGACCTTGTCTCAAAAAAGCAAAATTAAACAAAACAAAAAATTTCCTATACCACTCAGAACAGGTCGAGCCCAGTTTCTCATATGAGTCTGTAAGTGTTAAATTTTAATTTTAACAGAGAGGCAGAATAATGGCCTGAGGCTCTGCAGAATGCCTTCTGATGAAGCAAAAATGTAATTATTTTCATTCTACTCAGGAAACTTACACAGGTGAGGGAACTAACACAGTTTAGAAAGATTTCCCATAACAAGGGATCCAACTAGGCAAGTTTTACTTAACCTACAGTTAGGCAGAAATCTAGCTGCTGGAGAACTCAGAGGGGAGTACTTCAATTTAATCTCTTAGATTTGGCGTCATATTTACCTCAGGACTGACAAAGGGAGCCCCTGAGGCCGTGAACAATGGGGAGAAACAGCAAAGGGGGCAAGTGTTGATCCAGCCGCGATAACTTGGCAGGAATCTGAACTTCAGCAAGCAAGGGGGATTTGCCCAGCAGAAATGCAAATCTTTTTGACCTTGCCAACCTAGGGAACCCGTTCCTGCTCAGGAACGTGGTGTGTGTGAGTGCCTGCAGGGATGCCTCCCTTCAGAGCAGGACCACGCAGTCCAATTTCCTGTTTATCTTTGCTGGCATGCCCCCAAAGCTCTAATGAGTCAGATCCTCCCATGATAATAAATTCATTTCTTAAAATAATCACGAGCCCCGGATTACCCTCACCCCTTCCCACCCTGGGCAGTCCTTATGTAGAAAGTGCAGGCTCCCCTGCCCGGTGGGGCCATCTTCTCCTGGTCTGCTTCTGAACCTGGGTGGCATGGCCAGCTCTAAGCAAGCCGGCTGGAAACCCTCGGCTCCTGCTCTGGCTGAAGCACGCCCTAATTAGGGGAGGAAGGAAGGGGAAAAGAGATGCTTTGTTAGCAGGTGTTTACCTCACCGCGAGCCCTTCCTCCTGCATTTGAAGCGGGCGTCGGAGGAGCACTGCCGGAAGGGGAAGCAGCGCCCCGGGCTCGGGCCACATTCCATGGGCTGAGCTGCCGCCTCTGCGATGACGCAACAGGGCGCCGACAGGATCGAGTCAGGACCTGCAGGAGCCTCAAGGGACTCTGGAGACTGAGAAGTGCCCGATAGGTTTTCCAGGAGCTGGAGACCCTGCAATGCTGGGACTGTTGGTTAATGCCAACTCCGAAGGCCTCGGAACCAGAGACAGAGGGCAACTCTCAGCCTGAGGCCAAAGGCCTGAAAACACAGCGATCACCAGTGTAAGTCTTAGAGTCCAAAGGCTGGAGAGCCTGGACCTCTGATGTCTGAGGCAGAAAAGGGTCCCAGCTCACGGGAGTGGGGGACTGTTGCTGCTGATCGGATGGCACCTGTTCCACTGACGGGACCCACACAGTGTACTGACTCTGGCACTAGCCTTCTCTGGCAGCGTCACAGAGGTCTGAGGAGTCCCCGTTGGTTCCTAGGATTCTTTTTTTTTTTTGCGGTGGTACCAGGGATCGAACTCGGGCCCTTGTGCTTCCAAGGTAGGTGTGGTACCACTTGAGCTAAATCCCCAGCCCTGCTCCTAGGAGTCTTTAACTCAGTCATCCTGACACGTAAAGTCAGCCATCGCATGTGGGAGCAAGTCCTTGTGGTGGTCCACTGTCTCCAGCTCTGCGGTGGACATAAGAATAACAGGAGGAGCCGCAGCACTGCACCGAGGTCATGTGGCACTGGTCCTGGGGTAAATCCAACCCCTGTCTCAGAGACAAGGTCCCACGTTTCTATTGGCTCACAGACAAGCATCCAGCGAATGGAGCCACTGCAGTGGGCATAAGTTAATTTGGTTTTCATACTTATTCTCTGGCTGCCTCTCTCAGTACGTCCCATCCACAGCTATGTTTCTGCTTGTCATGTGATCAGTAATCCATTACCTCAGAATGCTTATTGAATGGAGACTCTGTGCTAGCCAGTGTGAAGGCAACACAGCTCCTGTAGGGCGGGTATTGTGTTTTGGTCTTTCTCTGCGTATCAACTCATCAGCTGAGCACAAGGCCTTCCATGAAACAAGAGGCAATGAGAATTCAGGACTGGCAAGGCCAGGTTACACTGGATTGCAGTGTGCAAAGGAATTTCCTTAGTCATGACATGACCATGGGGCCCAGGGCCATGCCCTCAATTTAGACCCAAGGCAAGTCCTGATCGTATCAAAGGAAAACTCCACCCCATTCTTCAGTCATGGAATCATCTCCCGTCCCTCTAACCGGCGAACACGTCACAACCTGACAACCAACTTTAGCAAAAACCCTTTCCAGATAGGCTTTTCTCAGTAGCCGCTTCTTCCTTTTGTTTTCCCTCTTCTTCCTTTTTTCTTTCTCCCCTTTGACCCACACTTTATGTCAACTGTCTCCTGGTTTCACTTGCTACCTTAGTTGTGCAAATCTCAGCAATATTTGAAGCCTACAATAATTTTCAGGAGGATCTATCCTCTCAACCAGCCGTGGTAAGGACATTGGACTTATGCAAAGAGACTGGTTTACTCTGCCCATTTATTTGCTGGGTAGATGTCATTATGCTGAAGGCCACACGGGCTCCTGCAGGGCGGGTACCGTGTGGGGAGAGCACGAGGCACACAGACCACCTGGGCTCCTACCAAGGCACACAGAGAGGAGTAAGGAAGAAGGTAAAACCACTGTGATGACAAGTGTCGCGTAAGTGACAAACAGAAGACATGAGCAACCAGCTGGCTTGCCACGGGTTTCAAGTGAGGTGAGAAGAACAGAGCTTCGGGGAGAACAGACTGAAGAAGAGCTCAGGGCTGGGAAATAATCACATCGAATTCTTAGGCAGCCACGGATAGGAAAGGGAGGACTGGGGCCGCTAGGGCAGAGCGGGCCGAGCACGCAGCAGGAAGTGAGGCTGGAGGTGTGGGGACAGCATCCCCTCGGCCCACAGAGACCATGTGGTGTGAGGAAAGAAGGACTCGGCCACGCAGGCAGTGTCTCAGGGAGATGGGTGGCGGCCAGTTGTCCTTGTGCATCGCACTAGCCATGCAACCATGGGCAAGCCGGTCACGTCCCGTATGTTTCTGCTTGCTCACGGCGTGCCCGCTGCCCAGAGAAGGGTCCGTCTGAACACACACACATCTCTTGGGATGCTGATAGACGCACTAAGCACACAAGGAACATAACTGCTACTGCACCATCAGCTGTGGGAGCTCCCCATCATTTGAGGTGCAGTTCGTATTCTTGTAGGCTCAGAAATGCCACTTGATCAACCCGTTTTCTGAAAGAGGTTCGTACGGACCCAGCCCACACACCATCTGCATAAACACCTGCCAGGTGACTGACAGACCCAACTTCCCTGTGACTATCAAGTCCACTTCTGCTTTCTGTGCGTGTGTGTGTGCGTGTCCACACAGGCAGCCAAATGTCATTCAGGTTCCTCAGCTGACACGACTGACGGTACGCGGTCACGTTAGCAGTGTGTGCCCTGGGCCTGCAATAGCACTTTCACTCACTTCCACTGCACCGGAAGTTCCTGCTTCACATACCAGCTCCCAAGCTCCTGCGGGTGCTTGTCCGCTTAGGAGCCAAAGACACATCACTCCTAGAGTATTGAACACTAAGGAGAGAAGTGTTTATTCTTCTGGTAGTGCTGCGAGCTTGATGTTCATGTCATCTGACGTGGTTTAGCTCTAAAATGTGCCCACCTCGAAATACTAAGTTTGGAGGGCGACTGAATTACAGGGATGCTGCATGTGCTGTTTGGGGGTAGAACCCACTCAGACAAAGGTGGGTCACTTGGGGTGCAACCTGGAAGAGTATATTCTTGTCTCTGTCTCCTCCCTTCTCTGCTTCCTGGCTATCATTTCTCCCACATGCCCTACTACCGTATTTGTTCACCTTGGAGCCAGCCAACCATGGACTGAACCCACTGGAAACTGTGAGCCAAGAGCCCTCTCTTCCTTTAAGTTGTGACATCAGGTGTCTTGTCCTGTCAACGAGGAAGTGCGAGTACAATTCCCAAAACCCATATGCTGGAATCTTGTCCCCTACCACGATGATACTGGAGGTGGGGACTTCAGGGAGGACTAGGTCACAAGGGTGGAATTTATGGGAATGAGGGCAGTGCCTGTGTTCATCAGCTTTAATATTGTGATGACAAAACACCTGAGGAAATCAAATTCAGAGGAAGAAAGATTCATTTCAGTTGACAGATCCATGGTCTGCCGGCTGCACTGCTTCTGGCCTGGAGTGAGGCAGAAACATCCTGGCGGAAGCACCTGGCAAAAAAAAGCTGCCTCTTCCCAGAACCCAGAAATGGGGTGTGTGCACCGGGGTCCCGTTATCCCCCAAGAGCACGTCGCCCCAGTGACCTGCTTCACCTAGACGGGCCCGGCCTCTACTGTGACAGCACCGCCACAGCTCTGCCTACTGAGGACCAAGTCTTCGGCATGTGGCTTTCAGGACACTGAAGCCCCAAAACATATGGTGCTCAGAGAACCCCGGTGTCCTCTCTGCGCCACACAGGTGCAGACAGAAGATGGCTGTCTGCCCCTGAGACTCTGGCCTCACTGGGGCCCAGACTGGCCTCAGACTTGCTTGGAGACTTACTGATGCCTTCTGCTGTCTTTGCTCTTAAAGACAATGTCACTGCACGGTGATGTCGAGAGTCAAAGATGTAATGTTCTTGACAGAAATGGGAGGCGGCAGAAAAACAGCTAGCGGAGGGCTGCCCGGTAGAAATAAAACATGCAAACTCTCCTACATTTCAATGTTTAGAGTGGCCATATTTTAAAAGAAACAAGAAACATCAACTCTCATAATAGATTCTATGTAACTCAATAAATCTGAAATGTTATGTCACCATGCAATCAATATAAAAAAGTCTGAAATATTTTAATTTCCTTGCACAAAGTCTTGGGCTTTGTTGTGCCTTTTGCGCTTGTGACGTAGCGCGGCTCGGAACAGACGCACTTCAGACGCTTAGAGGCCGCATGAGCGCAGCAGCCGTGGCGTGGGATGACGTCACAGGGTCACACTCCCTGGAGAACGTGGCTGCACCACTGAGCCTGCTTCCTTCACCTGGGAAAGCAGAATAATCTTAAAATTCATTTCTTCATCGACAAGCTGAGATAACTCTACATCAGTCACAGTGCACGTTCTGAAGAGGAGAAAAGCTGACTCTTAAATGCTCTTCTGTGTATTCACTTACCTTCAACGGCTTGGGCTTCACACACGCCGGCCACTACCGGAGGGGCTGGGACCTCGGCCTTGACAAGCTCACATCTGTGGAGATGTGACACAGAAACGGACTTGCCAAGGACACAGAACACGAAGGCGCAAGCAGAGTAAAGCAGAGCCGGGAAGGGGCTGCACTGCCCGTTTTCCACTGCCGTAAAAAAACCCCTGAAGCTGCGTACTTACAAAGAAAACATGTTTATGCAGTTTGTGCTTCCATGGGCCCCAAACTAGCCTCAGTCTCTGCTCCATCCTGGTAAGGACCTCATGATCAGGACATCGCAGAAAGAGAAGCAAAGCTGGCTGCACCTGGGAAGATGAGCCAGGAGGGTCCTGAGTTCAAGGCCAGCCTGGGCTTCCCAGTAATCCCCAACTCTCTGTCTGTCTGTGTTTGTTTCTCTCTCTCTCTCTCTCTCACACACACACACACACACACATACACACACACACAGTGACAGTGCTTGCCAGAGAGATGATCTGGCCAGACAGGAACCAGAGAGGGACTCTCCCGAGTCAGGCTCTCTCTTTTACGACTCACTCCCCTTGGCACTAACCAGGCCTTCAGGACCAGGGCACGGCTCTTCGAGTGCCCACCTCCCACAAGAACCCACCTAATACAGCTATGTTGAGGGCCCGGCCACCAACACATTGACTCTTGGAGACGAGTCACGCCCACACCACCACAGGGGCGGGAGACACGCACGTGAGGACAGCTGGGATCCCAAGCAGGAGGTCAGGAAAGGCTTAACATGGAGCCGACGTCTGGGTAAGGCCCTCCGGGAGCGGCCGTGGAGGTGACCTGGGCCAGAGTCCCCCGCAGGCAGAAAGAACAGGAAGCACTAAGGACGGGGAGAGAATCGTCCTGCCGTGGGTGGGGGACAGCGAAGTCCAAGGTGTGAGTGAGGGGTGTCAGGCCACGGGAGGAGCAGCCAGGCAGGGCCTTGGCAGCCACGGAGCACTCTGGGCCTCTCCAAGGCCCTGGGGGGGCTGCGGGGGAGGGGCGTGAACGGCCCACGGGGCCCCTGAGGCTGCTGCTCTGAACCGAACTGCAGGGCAGTTCGCGATCCAGGGACCCCTGTCCAGGCCCAGAAGCCCAGAAGCAGGCGGGAAGCAGGCGGGAGCTGTCCGCCCGGAACTGCTCACTCCCTGCCCCTCCGTGGGTGTGGGTGGCGCTCCCCCAGCCCGGCCTGCGGAAAGCCAGGCTGCCCGCCGCTGTCTTGGCCTCTCGCGTCAGCGCTCGCCTCCTGGCAGCATGAAGACTGCCCAGGAGAGAAGCAAAGGCGGCTCTGCGGTGCCGAAGCTCCCTCCCCACTGACAGCCGGGCCTCTCTGAGCATCTCATCCGCCCTTTCTCACATAAGAAGTGCAGGATAAGACTCTCAGAATGTGGGTTTTCTTCCAATCCCCACATTTGGATCTGCAGATATGCCAATATTTGGATTTGCAGAGCTGCAGTTGAAGCCAGTCTCTCCCCTGGAACTGCCTGGTAAAATGCATTTTTCATGAGGCTCCTGCAGGAGCCGGGCTACCAGCTCAGACTCCTGAGCACAAATCAAACTTGGGCTCAGCAGCAGCAGACCGACAGCAGGGCTTCTGACATGGTGGGGTCAGAGGGGCAGAGCCGGGCGGGCCTTCGGCTCACAGCACTCCCCACCGTGCCCACCACGTCCCCCCACCAGCCCACACAGCAGCTGGGGAACAGAACTCCAATCCGCAGCATCTGTCTCCATCCTGATCCAACAAGCACCGAGTAACCGGGGAGGGAACCGCTTCTAGCAGGCCTGATCACCACAGATGGGCGAGGAGGCTGGCTGCAGGCCAACGCGTCTTGCAGGTGAGGAAGGCCAGCCCTCACCTGTGGTGCAAAGTCCGATTTTAAAACAACTGCTAAAAAGTTGTTAAAAGCCAAGAAACTAAGCCCGATGCCAAGAACAGGCTGTGATGTCCACACCCTCCTCTTACAGGGCGGCTGGATTCGTGGGCTGTGACTGCCCTGGTCCGAGGCCTCTGCCCTCCCGCTGCGCTCCACCTGCAGGGGGCACAGGGACCGCGGGACATGGCGCAGTTGTAGCTGGACCAGGCCTCGGAGCATCTGGGACCAAACCAGGACTAGAGGTCACTGCATCCGCCCGCTCCTGCCTCAGCAAACACAGGCCCACGCTGGTCCCGTCCAGGGCTGTGTGACGCAGAGCGAGGACGCACGGGTGGGCGGCCCCGAGGCTGGGATCTGGATCCAGACTCCGCTGTCCCCGCGGGCAGGCTCACGCGGACCTTCGCTGGCCTTCACGTTCCTGTCTGGGAGGCGTACACAGCTGGACTGGCGTGGAGAGGTCCTGCTGCCGTGGGGCAGCTCGGCCGGGCTGCTCACTCCGGCCCTGGGAGGCTGAGGTGGGGGCCGTGAGCTTGAGTCCAGCCCGGGACATTTAGTGACCTAGTGAGACCTTGTTTTCTAAAACGAATCCCGAGGTACAGTTCAAGGTGAAGGCCGTGGGTTCAATATCTGCTCTGCAGAAGCCATAAAGTCTTCTCTTACTGCTCATATTGAAATGATCCATGGCTCTTGCGTGGCATATAAACAGTGCCCAGCAGCGGCAGAGCCTCCGGAATTTGCCACAGACACAGCCCCGCACAGGAGGCAAAAAGCATCACCGACCCCACTTTAGAGGTTGCGGCCTGGATTAGAGACAGCTCGAAGGTCATGCCCTTGGCAGACACAACGTGTGTGTGTCTGTGTGTGTCTGTGTGTGCGTTACCTGACCCCACTCCGGTACGGGACGGTCACCTCAAAGCTGTGGCCGGAGCCCCACAGAGTCTCAGCTGTGGTGGGGCTGGAGCTTCCCAGCGAAGGCAGCTATGGAGGAGCGTGTTCCCAGCAGCCTTGCTGGCGCATCTGGGGCCCGGCCTGGGGCAGACCTGCGTGCACCTGCTTGCCTACAGCCTGCGGACGCCTGAGAGCCCCTCCCAGTCTCCCCAGAGTCCTTCGGGCTGGTGCCCGGCAGATGGAATCGCCAGTCTTGGTCCTTGACACCGCCGGGCAGCAGCCTTCCACGCCCCGTGTTTCCGTCGTGCCCCCTCTGTGAGGCGTGAGGGCTGGCGTGCCGCGTCCCCAGGCAGCGCGCTCACCCCTGCCTTTCCAGACCGCGCAAGGCTCCTCACAGGCTGCTCCCTGGGCTGCGCGCTCCGGCCCCGTCCTTCCCTCAGGCTGGCCCTGGGTGGCCCGGCTTCCTTCCCTTCTCCCGTAACCAGGGGGCAGCCAGACACCCCGGCCTGCCCGCCTCTGTCTGCGCCCCGCACTGACCCTCTCAAGGCCGTTCCGTAGGCGCAGTGGGAAGTCTCCGTCACACCCCATTCCTTCCCACCCGTGCCGCGGGCCTGCCTGGGAGAGGCCTCTAGGTGCCCTCCGCCCGCACCCGAGAGCCACGGGCCAGGCAGGCGGCTGCCCTCTCCGGCCTCGGCCCAGTCGCCCGACCCCAGCTTCCTCTTCTCTTCAGGCTCTGCTCTCCGACAGTCTGGCCAACTCCTTTTCTCACATCGCCACGTAGATGCCAGGGGAACAGGCGCTCGGTCTGCTACGTCCAATGACTGTTCTCCGAGCCTGTGAAAGCAGGCCCTCGGGTATTTGTTCAGTATTGTAGAATGTGCCCGTCTCTCTTTAAAATCACGAAGTGAAAAGCATAGGTGTGGAAGGACAGCAGGCCCGTGTGATCTTCCTACCTCCCAGCCTTTCTAAATGTTATTTTCCTTTATAAAGAACTGGGAGCTTCCTTAGTACAGCTCTTCATGCTAATGTCGTCCCGCGTCCTTGGACTCAGAGCCCTGACGGAGGCATGTTAGGTGTCACCTTTCCCAGCCTGCTCTGCCAGCCAGACGTGTCCCTGTGTCCTGAGTCCGTCTGCTTCCGGTATCCCTGACGATGCCAAGCGCCAGGGCACCTGGGCGTCCACCTCGCATGCCAAACCTGCAGAATGAAATGAAACTAGCAGGCACCTACATATCTTCAAGAAATATTTTTTGAAGCAAATTCTGGCTAGAAGCGACATTTTAGATATGTGGATTAGCAAATACCGAGTGTGTAGAGCCCTGTGCTCAAATACACGAGACCCAGTGATACAATGTCAGCCGGAGAGCAGAGATTCCAAGGCCCAGGCAGGGCAGCTGGGAAGGTGAGGCAGGGGGAGCAAAGGCTGCATCCAGCCAGAGGCTCTCATCTCCCCCTCACACCCTCCATTGCCTTCTGCAACGAGGCATCGATTCCAGACCTACGGGCAAGGTTGCCCTTCACCCAGCCCTCACACATTTCCCGAGCAACCAGTAAAGGCCGGATGGCCCGGAGTCGGCTCCCTCTGAACTTTTAAGAGCCTCTCAGTTCAAGAAGTGAGCCCCTCTGCTGCCCCCAATAGGTCTCATCAAGTCAACAGGACAGATGCCATTCAACCGCGCATAGCTTCATGACCCCTAGAGCTCTGATCCAGAGTCTGCTAGCAAAATGTCACCCCACCCGTGTCCTTCTCGGACTCTCCCGTCCCCAGCCAGTCCACCGAGGGCTGAGCAGCGGCAAGGTGGCCTACTACTCCCGAAGGCGGCAGGCTTCCAGGTGGACAGACAGACGGTAACCGGCCACGGTTTGTCTAGAACTTCTCTCTACAACGGGTATCACTGAGGCACACTGGTTCACAGCTGTCCCAGCCAACGCGGGCAATATAGCTATTGTGAGCCCAGCCTGAGCTACATAGTGAGATCCTGTCTCCAAGAAGTAACTCAGTATGTACACGTGCTGGTGTGCACAACAGGGCCCAAGGCATGTGTGAGCTACAGGCCGAGGCCCTGTCCCCGGCACACCCTCAGCCAGCCTGGAGACGTTTCCACGGAACCTGGGGCTACACAGAGCTCTCATCTGGGTGGAGCGTGTGCTGTGTGTGATCTCGGACTTGCGGAAGGACTAACTTCCCTCATTGCCCTGACAGTATTGATTATTCGGGCTTTAAAGGTACAAAAGTAGATTGATTTTTGTTCTGTTCCACTGAAAAAGATCACAGACGTGTGACTATATTCTTGCTTTCACAGCTTTGTACACACACTGAATAAAATAGGCGAGTTAGCCGGAAGAAAATTAGTTTTCAGCGATGGAGAACGACGCATCAAACAGACCCACCATAAGCGGAACTGTGAGTCCCTGGCCACTATCCCGACTCATTATTTTAAAAACACAAGCGAGGGCCGGAGGGTTAGCTCAGTGGTTCCAGCGCCTGCCTCGCAAGCGCAAGGTCCTGAGTTCGATCCCCGGTAACCACATATAATGCTGGGCGTGGAGACACGCCCGCCAACAATCAACACCGCATACCACAGTGCCGGACGTGGTGGCTCACGCCTGTCATCCCAGCACTCGGGAGGCAGAGACAGGAGGATTGCTGAGTTCGCAGGGGCTTGCTTGGGCTCCATAGTGAGCTCAGGGCCAGCCTGAACTACAAAGCCAGACCCTGTCTCAAAAGCAAAAAAAAAAAAAAAAAAAAAACACAAGCGAAACAAAAATCTAATTTGATAACCTATGTTTCAAGGACAAGAAATGCAACTTGCTGGGGGAAAATGTACTTTTGTGGAGGTCGTTAATAAGCAATACTCCTGTCACTTCCCTTTCTGGTCAGCAGGAAGGAAATGGCAACCACCAGGGGCCTCTGCTAATTTGTCCCTAATCTGAGGACAATTAGGCAGCTTCCACACCCCGCCCCAGCAGGGCCAGGCTGCATTCCAAGCTTTCTCTCACTGCGGCCTTGGCGGGACAGTGCTGGGGAAAACCGATTACGAAGTTAACTTCGTACTAAACTTGGAGGGACAGCTAGTAAACAGCACGGTTTGGAAGCCAGTCAGTGACTTTGTTCTGTTTTATGCTGTTTCCTTGTACTTAATTTTTTTCCACCTTGAAATTTCATGCTACTCGTTCCGGAACCATCTCAAGCAGAATTATTTCTCCAGCTGTCCCGGCAGCAACTTCAGGCCAGGAAATAAGATCCTAGGCAAGAAAAAAAGGAAGGACGTCTCCAACAACTGTCCCTCTCTCCCCAGCTATTCGGAATGAGAACGAATGCAACCGACAAACGCAGGCACGAGCCTTCCCTCTTCAGGCCGCACTCGCCGCGCTTCCAACTTCAGAGCTCGGGCTCTGCAAAAGCAAAGCGGTTACCTCCCAGGGTGAGCCGGTCCCAGCCGGCGGGATGATTATTTACCAGCGAGATTTAAATCTCTCGGAGGGGCGTGGCCAGGCGGCCCGGGTGGGCGGGGCCGCACGGCCCGGGTGGGCGGGGCGGGGTCCCCGTGGCTCCGCCGAGTCGGCGGACCGGAGCCTGGGGAGCCGGCGCCTGTCTCTTTAAACACCACGGGCTGCGCTCCCGCCCGGCAGCCGGATCTACAATTCCGTCCCTCCCGCTCCGGCGCTTGTTGCTCGCCCGGCCCGAGCGGGAGCCGCCGCTGCCGCCACCGGGAAGCGAGGCTGCCGCCCGCTCGGTACGCGCCACCACCCCCGGAGCTGTTCGCGGAGGAGTGAGCCGGCGCTGGGTGACCAGGAACTGCTCCCCGATCTGCAAGTCCTGGGGCGTCACGCAGCCGCGGGGAGACATGCGCCGCGGCCCCCTGCCCAGCCCCGCCGCCGCCCCCTCCGGGAGAAGAGGGACTGCGGAGCCCGCACCTGCACGCTCGCCCTAGAAGTCTCGGGGGGGCGGCGGGGCCCCTCGCCCGCGGCCTGCACCCCTCCGTGGTGAGTCGGCTCAGGTAACCCGAGCCCGGGGCGCGCGGGGGAGGGGCGTCGCAGGTGAGTCCTGGAGTGAGGCTCACCTGCCGGCCGCGCGGGAGCCTCGGTCGCCCCCACGGGGATCGGGGCATCGGGGGCCGTCCCGAGGCTAGTTGGGGCCCGGGTGGGAGGGGCAGCTCGGAAAGGGGGCTGGAGTAAAGTTTCTCTGCCCTCCTTGCTCCCGGCCCGGCGAGGCGGCAGGCGGGGCGCGGGCGGAAGCGGTGGGAGCGCTGATGCAACGGGCTGGTGCCCGGGCCGGGCGGGGCGGGGCGGAGGCGATCCCGGTCGCCCGGGGAGCGGAGAGAGAAGGCGGGCTCGCTGCCCCCGGGACCTCCCCAAAATGGCTCCAGGTGCTCGGCCCCGGCCGGTGTTTCTTCTCCCTAGAACAAAACGCCTTCCCTGGAAGGGATCGCGCGTCCAGGGCCCCTTCCCGTCTCTTCAAACAGGTGGCCTCAGCCCCCGGCCGGGGACCCCCGGCCAATGACCCCAGTGGTAGTTTCGCTTTCGCCTCTCGCCGCCGCGTGAACCAGAGTCCACAGCGTCATGGGCAATCAGGTGGAGAAGCTGACCCACCTGAGTTACAAGGAAGTTCCCACGGCCGACCCGACTGGCGTGGACCGGGACGACGGGCCCCGCATCGGGGTCTCCTACATCTTTTCCAATGACGACGAGGAGGTGGAGTCGCAGCCCCCGCCGCAGGGGCCCGAGGGGGGAGGGGCGGCCGACGGCGGGGACGGGCCGCCGCCGCCTCCCCCGCAGCCCTACGACCCGCGGCTGCACGAGGTGGAGTGCTCCGTCTTCTACCGCGACGAGTGCATCTACCAGAAGAGCTTCGCGCCGGGCTCCTCGGCGCTGAGCACCTACACCCCGGAGAACCTGCTCAACAAGTGCAGCCCCGGCGACCTGGTGGAGTTCGTGTCGCAGGCGCAGTACCCGCACTGGGCAGTGTACGTGGGCAACTTCCAGGTGGTCCATCTGCACCGGCTGGAAGTGAGCAACAGCTTCCTGACCGACGCGAGCCAGGGCCGCCGCGGCCGCGTGGTCAACGACCTGTACCGCTACAAGCCGCTGAGCCCCGGCGCCGTGGTGCGCAATGCGCTGGCGCACGTGGGCGCCAAGGAGCGGGAGCTCAGCTGGCGCAACTCGGAGAGCTTCGCCGCCTGGTGCCGCTATGGCAAGCGCGAGTTCAAGATCGGAGGCGAGCTGCGCATCGGCAAACAGCCCTACCGCCTGCAGATCCGGCTCTCGGCGCAGCGCAGCCACACGCTGGAGTTCCAGAGCCTGGAGGACCTGATCATGGAGAAGCGGCGCAACGACCAGATCGGCCGCGCGGCGGTGCTGCAGGAGCTCGCCGTGCACCTGCACCCGGCCGAGCCGGAGGAGGGCGACGGCGGCGCAGCGCGGACTACCCCGCCCTCCCGCCGCCCTCGGGAGCCGGGCTCCGCGGAGCAGGACGGAAACCCGGCGGCGCACTGAAGGCCCGAGCCCAGCGGAGCTGCGAAGGGGAGCCGTCCGCAGCAGCCGCTTCCCCTCCCTCTTCTTCCTCCTGCCTCCTGCCTCCTGCACCTGGGTCCCGTCTGGGATCCCGGGCCCGTTGGAAAGTGGAGATTGGTGAAGCGTGCAGTCGGCTGTGGCTGGGGGAGGAGGAGGGGGACAGGGAGCAGGTAGGAGCACCTGAGCTGGGGGGGGGGCGTTTCCTCCTGCCCCCCTTGTCTTGCTTCCGTGGTGAGGCAGCCTGTGGACTTGCCTGACTCGCTGGGGAGACCGGGTCCTCGCGCAAGGAAGGCTGCTGAGAAGTTCGGCGGGTCTCAGCCGTTGCCTTGTTTAGCTTGCTCTGCGCCTGCGCTCCGAGGATTCCGTGTAGGGAGGCGGTGTAGTGAGGCCGGAGCGCCCGTCCAGGGCCCCGTGGGCAGCGCTGAGAGCTGTTTATCTTCTCCTGCTGAGCTGGGCCGGAGGCAGGAAGGCTGGTGTGATTTATTTGAAGGGATTCCCGGGGCTCAAGCTGGTGAAGCCATAACCGGTTCTGGGAGCAGCAGACCGAAGCTGAGCAGCCCCCGTGAAGTATAACAGATAGTTGAGCAAATCCTGGCTGCAGACAAAGACTTTACTGCCCTCCTCCACCCCCAGCGATTCCTCTTCGGAGCTGCCCCTTCCCAGGTTCCGAGTAAATCACTGTCAAGGGCCAGCCCGGGGAAGGATTCAATTAAGGTCCTGTGCTTTGCTTTTGTTTTTCCGCCTGCTGCTAGTGGTGCTTGGTGCTGTCATTTGTTTTTTCGGAAGGGATCGCGCTTCGCGTCTCCCCTCTAATCAGACCTGCTGGGCTTTGTTCCTTGCAGGTCGTAGATGGGCTGGCCAGCGCCACCCAGTGCAGTACCCTCTAGGGACACAGCTGTCTAGTGCTGCTCTGTAGCATGATTCTCCTTCCTCCATCCCAATAGGGAGGCGAGCTGCTTCGCAGTGAGACTGTGTCCACACTGGACCATCTCTGACCCTCACTGTTCCTGCTGGTGAGAGCTAGGGCTTGAGACAC
The DNA here is from genome assembly GCA_004025085.1 of Thryonomys swinderianus. Taxonomy (NCBI): domain Eukaryota; kingdom Metazoa; phylum Chordata; class Mammalia; order Rodentia; family Thryonomyidae; genus Thryonomys; species Thryonomys swinderianus. Next base: position 2,312 of record PVIC010000346.1, on the reverse strand, counting down.
ACTTCAGAGGAAATGCTGCTTCTGTCGCCGGCCACCCTTGCAGCTTAGACCCAGGTGCAGCGTCTTGGTGTGGTGGGGAGTGCAGAACATTCTTCCAGCCTCTTCAGATGGCACCGTGGGGTCTCCCCTGCGCCTGCTCAGGGGCTCCGGTATGAGGCTCTGAAGCCCGCCTTGGGTGTTCCCTAGATCTCAGGGCGCCCTTGCTGTCTGTGAGTCTCAAAAACTGAGAATAGTTTAAGGGTTGTTTTGCCCTCTTGGGTGTTACTGTAAACTGCACAGGACAGTTAATTTTATTTTGTGGCCTGGTTTTTACAGTTGAAGTAGCGTATTTGAGCAGTCTGTAACTGTGGTCATTTTGGTTAGAGATTTCTAAAGCAAGACAGCAACACTTGGAAGACTTTCTTGTTTTTTAGATGTGGAGATCGCGGCCATGATTTTTAAGTCTAGATCTTCGTTGCGAGTCACGTGGCCCGGTGGACCCTCCCTCAGTAGGGCCTTCCCTGTGTCCCTGGCTTCACAGCAGTCGCCTTGCAGTGCTGACCCTTTGGTGGTCAAGATGAAACTCCTGTCTGGCGCTGGTCTGAGACTTGGAAGGAAATCATGCCCTGTTTGGAAGTAGATGAGTTTCCCGGGCGCATGGTCTCCCAGGGTTGTGTTCACACCTCTTGCTCCCGAAAGGACAGGAGAGGACACGGACAGAGAGGACATTTAGGAGACACCACTGCACGGGCTGGGGAGTGAGTGTGGAAGGTGCCTGGCTGGCTCTGCGGGCTAGGGCGGGAGAGGGGCGCTGGGCTGGCGAGCTCTCTGCACTTCCTGCACCCCAGCCGCTTTCCTCTGGCCCCCAGAATCTGGTCTAGGGGTGACTCAGTTGTGACATGAGGTATGCTCGCAGGTCTGGGCTTCAGGGAGAGCTAGAAGAACCAGTTCAAGAGTACCGTGGATCCTTACAGAAGGGGTTTTTGATGACAGATCTGTTCTGAGGCTGGTTTCTTGAGCTCGGTGGTGGTGTCTCAACAAGGTGTCCAGAGACACAGACCCCGTGAGGCCTAGGAACTCACGCTTAGGGGCGGAACAGTTCTTGGTGTGCAAGGTGTAAAGGAAGCGCTAACCAGAAAGGGAGTCGAGATGGTTCTTGTTCTTTCCCTAAGATGGAAGAGTTGTGGAGATGTGATTTTGTTGTTGTCGAATGCCCAGGCAGCGGCTACATCTAGCACTTTAGGAAGAAATGAGTATACATAATAATTTTTGTTTCTCCTTAGGAATAAGACTTTAGAACAATTTTGTACTGTGAATTACGGATGCTCTTTGAAGGAGAGAAATATCGATTCCAGCGTTCTTCAGAAGCTCTTTCAGGGATAAGCAGGACATCGACTGGAAGATATGCTAAAGGAAACCAGACAAATTCTATTTTCTTACTGAGCAAATATTTTATTGAGACTGCTTATGTGTTTCAGAGCCCAGAACTTAGGCTACACCATTTTTTGTATTGAAAGAACTCATACCTTTTGTAGCCTTTATTCTTCGTTTAATTTAAAATGACTAACACTAAATGCCTCTCAGAATACTTTATCCTTGACTTTAAGAAAATTTTTAGTTTTTCCAAAAGTGACACTTTAGTGGTTAACCTTCCCCCGTGTTTGGTGCCAGCACCATTGGACGACACCACAAACACATGGAAACATAGTTTTTAGAAGCAGAACTTTAATTTTTTATGATGTGTGCTATGGAGCGCTAAGAAGATTTAGGGACTACTTGTTTTGTATTTTTTTTTTTTTTCTTAAAGAATGGGATTCACTGCGTTGAAGACTCTTGATAATTGTGTGCTTGTCTAACCACTTTTTTATATGAATTAGCATATAATCTAGCTGGATCATGGTCATAAAATAAATTTGGAAAGTTAAATCATTTGTGACTTTTTAAAAATCGGAATAACTATAATATTTGCTATTCAGTTTTTTATTATATATATTTTTCTTGTCTATACTTGTGACCCATGGAAAATTACATTAACTTATAGGATAGACTTCAGTGCATTTAATCTCCCAATGAATCATATAAACTTTTATTTTTCTTGAAAGTTGTATGTTAAATCAAAGTTATGTTCTCACACTCCTTCTTTAGAAGGAAGTTCCAATTGAAATTGTATCATTTCCTTCAAAATGAAGGGCAGGGCTTAAATAAAAGATTGATGGTATCTTTAAGCCATTTCCTCTTTACCTTGTCTTATTAAAATAAAACCTGTTAAGTTCTTTTGAAAAATGTTATGCAGGTTTCCAATAAATTTCTATTAGAGTTCACTGGATATATAT